>MDKI01005176.1:0-22717 GCA_005239505.1 Nicotiana paniculata | reverse complement strand
ACTGGATGTCGTGGCTTTTGAGGGTGGTGCACCTCCACTTTCGCTTTCTTTATGTGCTTAACTAGGTTTCATCTCCTAGGTCTTTTCACCATTATCTTCCTCGTTGGTTGTTCTATTGATCCTTTTCGTGGGCCCCTTTTGTGGCGCCTACGACGAGTCACCAGCGTCCAACCTTCATCATCCTCAGGTTGATCGTCTTCAACCTTGTAGTTCTCTAGTAATTATTCATCTTTACTTTCTTTGGAACTACATAATTCGTCTGGATTGAATGAGCCAAATATGATAGAGACTTGGTTTGCGCTTGCTTTCTCATCTTCAAGCACAATTTTCTTTTCACGAGCCAAGTCCATAACTTTGTTCTTGAAGACAAAGCACTTCTATAGAGGGTGGCTCACAAGTCGATGATATTTGCAGTAATTTGGGTCATCAATTTTCTCAGCTTCATTTGGTCGCTTCATCTCTGGAAGCTCAATGAGATTTAACTCGAGAATTTCTTCAAAAATAGTCGGCACATCAGAATCTAGAAATGGGTACTCTTTCTCTTGCATTTATTTAAGAGTAAACTCTCCACTTGGCTTATCTTGAAACCAAGTGGATTTCATACTCTGCTTGTTGCTCCCCTTCATCGTGAACTTCACATGTGATGTGTTGACATTCATAGCTTCTTCATTTTCAGATCTCGGTACAAACTTGCTCCATTTTCTAACTTCTTGCTTGTCGTTCCCTTTGCGAGATTCATAGATGGGAAGCCTTTCATTCCCAGCAGAGGCCATGCTCAATTCCATGTCATGGGCATGAGTTGCACGTTCTTCAAATGTGCCAAGCTTGATACCTTGCAAGATGTAGCACAACACCCAATGCATACCTTGGATGCACATCTCTATGCCAAAAGCTTCACTAAGCCTGTCTTTACAGTTGAGTCTTGCATTCCTCCAACGATTGATAAAGTCGATAACTGGTTCACTCTTCCGTTGACGAGTACTTGTGAGTTCTATCATACTCAGAGTACGTCTCGTGCTATAAAAGCGATTGAGGAATTCTTGCTCTAGTTGATCCCAGCTATCAACAGATCCAACCTCGAGGTCCGTGTACCAATCAAAAGCATTTCCTTTTAATGAACGGAAAAACTGCTTGACAAGGTAATCTCCATAAGTCCCAGCATTGTTGCATGTCTCAATGAAGTGCGCCACATGTTGCTTTGGATTGCCTTTGCCATCAAATTGTTGAAATTTGGGAGGTTGATAGCCAGCAGGCATCTTCAACATATCATTCCTTGAAGTGTACGGCTTTGCATAGGTAAAGGAGGACTTGGAAGCAACTTCATATTTGTTTTTTATAGTCCCTTCAATAAACTCCTTTAGTTTATTGATTGGAATCATCCCTTCCGAAGAGACTGGAATTTCCTTAGTGGATGCAACTTGTCGTGGGGAAGCATCAATCTCTTGGACTTCTGAGAGTTTTCTAGGTGCATGGGTGGATTCTTCTTCCATCAAGATTCCCACCCTATCTGTTAGCTTGTCGATTCTAGCATCTTGATTTTGCATGCACTTGGTCAAGCCAGCGACTGCTTCCGTCAAGTTTGCCAACTGCTCCTCCACAGATGAAGTGTTTGTCACCATGGCTTGCATGATTGTCATGGACGATGGAGAGTAGCATGGATTTTCACACAGATTGATCCTTGATTGGCTCACGCTATGTGGTGTAAGTGTGGAGGATCCATCACTTGAAGCGTCATCATCTTCCTTCACAACAGAGTGCTTGGATCCGAAGAGGTCAAGCAGAGCAAGAGTTTTCTTGATCTTTTCAGCAACATCGCTTCCTCCTTCGGGTGCATTTGTGGAAGATCTCGATCCTTTTGAGGATGGAGATCCGAAAACAGGGGTAGATACGAATGGCACTTGGGCTGCTTGTTGTCCTAACGAGCTTGCTTTGATCCTCGTAACTGGTCCAAATCTTCCAAAGGTAACTTCGAGTATGTAATTCACATCAGCATAGAACCTGGAATTAGCAGCCTTGGCGGAAGTTGAATCGGAGTTGATTTTCTTGGAAGCCATTTCGTTGCTCTTGAACTTTGGTGATTGAAAAGTTGAGATGAGAGGTAGAGATTGTCACACTAGGCGTGCCAGAATTTGTAGACAATAAATTGCGACGAGAAAATAAAATCAAGACCGGAAAATATCGCAACAATCATAGTATTTAATTTCGAATATTTGAGTGTTATAATCTCTATGGATCCTCTGATTCTTCTTTCCAATAGTAAATAAATTCAAGGGCCTTTGAGCTTGATCTTGAATCTATATTTGTTGTCACGAACGATGAACTTGAATTCAACTAGCACGAACTTTGATTTGAATTCGTACTCCTTAAACCTTGATTGTTCTTCGTTCTTGAGCTTGAACTTTATTTCTTGAACTTGAAACTTGTAGAGAAATTTGCGGCGTTTGATCCACGAGCTCTCTCTTGCTTCTTGTTATAACTTCTGGTGTCTTTTCTGGGTTATGAAGACCCCTATTTATAGTTGTGGGAGGGAAGAGTTATGATAAGAACAAACTCTTTCCAACCAATCAGATTGAAGTGTGACATGGTCGCATTTGATTGGCCAGAACATGTCACTTCCACACGTGACGCAGTTTCATTGGCCCTGTAATTTGACTTGGCATGTCTTGTCATTTTGACATGTGTCATGGTCCTATTGGCTCTTTCGCTTGACTTGGCGCGCCACGTCATTTGACATGTGGCACCAAACCGGGCCTCTAGAAAAATTAGATTTTGGGCTTAATGGAGTGAGCTCATCACTTTAGCCCAACTAAATGGGTTAGCCCAATGGATTAAGACTTATTTATTTAATCCATATATATATTTGGACTTATATAATTAATTCAATTATATTAGCCCGTAGTATTTATTTGGACCAATATATCTTGAATTTTAAAATATAATCCAAATTAATTTATTGAATTGAATCCAATAAATTTTACATGCCTATAGTCGTGTTAGGCCTCATTTGTTTGCATTTAATAGAGATCTGAATCTTAATTATTCATATTTCAAACATTAAGTGTGTTTGTTTTTAAAGCCTGAATCTTAATTATTCAAATCTTAGTCATTAAGTGTGTTTGTTTTTTTACTTCACGGAGTCTGAATAGGTATGTATGGTTAATATCTATAACAGATACTTAATTTCATTAAGATGCTATCATCCATATTCATTATTAAATTCCTCCACCGCCTGCCATTATCAACTACCACCATGCCACCAACCACCACCATCATTATCAACTAGAACCAACACTCAACTACAACAACTACAACAACTAACCACCCCATCACCATCAACCATATCCGGCACTGCCTATCATTATAAACTTTCACCACTCATTGCCACATTCCTCAATCACAACTTCCACCACCACCTGTCATTATTAACTATCACCATCATCCTCAATTATAATCGCCACCACTACCAATTACCATTAACTACTACCATCAACCAATACTACCACCAACCACCGCCTCTAATCGGCATTCACAAGCACTATCATTAACCATCACCACCAGTAACTATCACATTTTTAAAAACTATATATTTTATTGATAGAATATTCGATTAAAAAGTATTTCATTTGAATTTTATATTTATTAATTTATAAATAAAGATGTTAAAAATCAAAAAGACTTAATTATTTAGTATTTAGATCTTAATACACATCTTAATATTCAGATGAGTATTCAAATTCGGATGTCTTAATCTTAATATACATCTTAATATTCAGATGTGTATTTAAATCTAGACGTCACTTAAAAAAACAAATGAGACCTTAGCCTATTATCATAATTTAACTTCTATGCGAGAGTTTAATTTGAGGTCGTACAAGTTCAAAATTTTTGTTTCTCGTTCAAATCGATGTTTAATTGACATTATTTTCAATTAGTGCTAGTTTATTTTATGCATACGCAAACACAACGTTATTTAAATGTTATTTACATATATGTAGTTAATAAGTATCTTTATAGAACCCTTGAAAATTAATTATTTCAATGTGTCAAGTTAACAATATATAAATTTTAAAAATTAATATATTCTTAAGGGGTATATCGAATGCCAAAAAGTTAATTATTATGGACCTAATGGAATATTAATTTTTGTAAAAACAAATAACATGAACGTGAGAGTATCAATTTGGTCTAGAAATCGTAGTAAAACTAAAACCTAAATACTACTAATTTTCATGAAAATGAACCCTAAGCCCCTAACATCAATACCACGTTGGGAACGTACATTGTCTCAAAAATCATAGAAAGGGGCCAGCGAAGCCATAATGGCCATCATTTCACTCGCAAACCACCACCTTTAAATTCAATTTGTCTTCTTCCTTTTTATATTTATTTATTTATTTATGCTTTCCTTCTTCTCGGGGAAAAAAAAACGTCCCCGATCTACCGTTTGCTTTCGTAAGTTGCAAAAACGCCTCTTTTCATCATTCACAACTCTTTGAATTCGGACATTTCTAGAAACCTCTATTTCCCCTTCTCTCTCTCTCTCTCTCTCTCTCTCTCATCGCACGGGAAGCAATTAAAGCAATCGATCTGCTTTTGGTGCATCCAGCAATCGATCGGCTCTTATTCAAGGTACGAACTGCAAACGTTGCGCGTAATCGCGTGCGCTGCCGTGTCTTTTTGTTGTTATTTTAATTTGGAATCGGTCGTTGAAGTGATAATTTGTGTTGATTTAGTCTTGGAAATGATGTTTCGATCGAACTAGAATTGTCTAATGTGTTTGATCTTTGAGTTTAATTATTATAATATATTTATTTTCCTATTCCTTGATTTTTGTTTAATTAATTAATTTTGATGCATTTGAAATATGGAAGTGCTAGTTGATCTCTGAAAGTTGTTACATAGTATTATTTAGAATTAGAGTGAACTAAAGTGCTAGTGTGCTTATTGATTCTGAAGTTGTTCAGCATTTTAATTTTTAATTAAGCAAGATATTTGGTTTATGCATATTTCGGAGTCTGAACTGTACTCAGATGCAGAAATTTGAGGTGTATTACTCCTCGTCCAATGTTGTACAAAATAATAGAACTCATCCTGTGGCCGCAGAAAACGTTTCAATTGAAATAAAATATAAACAAGCATTTTTGCTATACAATTTTTCTAGTTTCTTATCATAAAAATAGAAAACTATGGAAGTAGAAAATCCGAACTGGTGATACCAGCTAGAAGATTAGTGCTTGCTAGAAGACTCGTAGTATATCAGAAACATAATCACTGGAGTTTATTAGAGGACCCCAGCGTTAGATATTCCTTAAATATAGAGTATTGAAATATTATGGACTCAAACAGAGCATTTACGATACTAGCTAGGGGATTGAGACGTAGTTGTAGTAGTAGTAGTTGTTCTTGTATTATTTAAAAGTTTGCATCGCCAGCTGCCAGAATGGATGGAAAGGAAGAATAAAGGAAGCGAAAAACAACAGTCTCATGGAGTCATGGTACGATGCTTAAAAGCAGGGGCAGAGCTAGCCTTGAAGATACGGGTTTGGTCGAACCCAGTAAGGCAGTAACTTCAGTTCAAACTCTCTATTTATCTTAAGAAATTCATTTAAGATGTACAAAATACAAGTTATCAATTTAGAACCCGGTAACTTAAAAGGGTCAAATCCCGAACTTATAAGCTTCAAATATTGGCTCCGACTCTTCTTAAAAAGCATTTATTAAACTATAAAGTCAACCAGAAAGTGCATACTTATTTAAGATAAGGGACAATATAGATTTTACTGAAAAGTATGGCTACTAAGTAGACATTGTATCATTTGCCTAAATGCTTCTATGAGGCCTATTACTTTCTCTCTCACTGCTTTTCTCCTTCAATCATTTGAATATATCTTCTTTTTAACTTGTAGAAAATGGCTGCGGAGCCTACAAAAGATCATGATGACGTTGCTGACACTGAACCGGTCACTTCTACGGATAATGAAGCAAAGACAAAAAAGAAGAAAAAGAAGGGATTTTTCTCAAGAATGTGGAATAGTTTATTTAGATCCGGCAAAGATGATTTTGAGAAGAGATTGCAGCACATTTCCAAGGAGGAGGCTGCTGTTATTGCCAGAATAAATAAGCGATCTCAAAATTGGAGAAGGATGAATAGGCATCTCATTATACTTTCTGTACTTTTTGAGGTAATGCTCAAACTGCTAGTGCATGTCCTGATGTAGAAAATTAGAGTGCAGATCTTTTATTCTTATATAGATTTTACCTTTTCTAGGCTTTTGAATTGGTTGAATTTTTTCTGTACGTTCATGGTCGTTCGGATTTTGACATACATTCAGTTTGTCCAAACACACTTCACAAATGGTGAGGTCATCGAGTGGAGGGCAGTGGCAATTTCTAATATATGGTTCCCTAACTGGCAAGTTATCTGTGTTTAAGAGGAAATTACTGCATCTTTCTTCTAGTTTTATTGCCACAACACGGTCATACTTCTATATTATATGCATGAAAGTTCTATTGAATGAGCTAGCCTCCTATCCATGTTTAGGAGGAAACTACTGCATCTTTCTTCTAGTTTTATACAACACGGTCATACTTCTACACAATATGCATGAAATTTCTATTGAATGGGCTAGCCCTTCTCCTCAGGGACAGATGCAGCTTGTTGGTACCGGGTTCACATGAACCCAGTTCTTTCGACACGGTAGTATAAATTTTTAGGTAAAAGCTATTAAAGTTACAATAAATACTAGATATGAACCCATAACTTCAAAAATATAATGGGTTCAATGCTAAGAACCCCCAGAGCTTAAATCCTAGATCAGCCTCTACTTCTCCTTACAAGGCTGCATTATATCTACTCCTTCAGTCCTATTGAAGGAGTAAAAAAGTGTTTACTCCTAATGTCCTAGTATGTTATCAGTCTCATTTCTTTTTTCTGATGGTCAATTTGACCTGTATTTTGGAGTGAAATGGAACATTATTGTTTCGTCTTTTGATAGTTAGAAATTTAGTAGTTTACTTTTTGATCAGTGTTATCAAAGGCGAAAAGCGCACAAAAGCTCTAAGGTCTGTTGGGGATTTAAGTGCAAAGCGCAAATAAAGCGTGGGCTTTGAGGAAGAAAGGCGCAATAGAGTAAAACTACAAAATATGTGTGTGTAGCCCAAGACTAATATCTATAAGCATGAATATCAAATATATGGACAAAAAAATTGAAGAGAATTTACGATAAAGTGAAATATCAATTGTTTAGTGTCGCCTCTTCAGGATTACTAGCAAAGAAAAGCTTGCCTTAGCGCCTTGATGACAACACTGAAGTGCTTGTTAAGCGAGGCAAAGCGCTCTACGTGTTTTGAGCCTCGCTTTAGGGCTCAAGTGCGCCTTTGCTAACACTGTTTTTGATAAGTAGCTAGAAATTTAGGAATTACACCAGAATTTCTACAAGTTATAGACGACTTTTAACAAAATTTTAACAGAATGTTTTTCCTTTGACAAATAAATATTAAGAGAATGTAATGCATAATTTTGCTGTTTTATGCTGCAGTCTAATTTTATAACTGTGAGCTGGGTACTTAATGGCAGTTGTGATGGAATAAAAAACGATCTAAGTACAGAAATCTAGTTGATGGTTTTTCTTTAATCTAGTAATTTTTCATTATTATGTTGAGCTTACGTGAAGAACTATTTAGTTCTCTGACGGGTTATTTGATAATCCTATATGACACTATTATACAGTGAACACATCTGATAAAGCATGAGGAAGATGCTGTTACAAATCTGGTTGGATGTCATTCAACTAATCATGTAACTGAAAGTTGCAAATATGAGTGGATAAGGGTTTCTTCGAGCTAGAATTTTATTTTTAGTAGTCGAAGCACACTGATTCGAGAGGGTTGCTCTAGTTGAAAGCGCCCTGCACCTCCAGCCTTGAGGATAATTCGAGTCACCAAAGGAGAAAAAAGCGGGGGAGGGTCATCGTTGACTTCTGGGGAAGGGGTTCTGGGAGTAGTGTGGAACTGTAGATCTGGTTTACCAAATAAATAAAACGATTTTAAGCATACATCATTTTAGTTCAATGGGTTACTTTCCTTTTGAGTTCCATTAGATGAATTTGAGATGATGTAAAGAAGTTAAAACATAAAGCTTTTTAGTTTATTAGGATACTTCTCATCTGAATTTCAGTTGATGAATATAGCATGATGGTAAACAAGTTAAAGCATCCATCTTTTTAGTTTGTTAGGATGCTTCCCTTTTGAATAATGACAAGTGTATTAGGAACTGGTAAATTTTAATTTACTAGATTAAATTAGACGTGAAATTTTTATTTTTAAAATGAGAAGTGTTGCCAGTACTATTCTACAGATCATAAAATTCACACTTGTAATTACTTATGTAGGTGATTATGTAGCTAACTGATAATCAGTGTTCATCCTTTTATGTTATATGTGTTCCCGGCTGCTTGAGTTGCTTATTTATCTTATGGGCGTGGTATTGTGGAAATTTCAATTTTCAGGTTATTGCAGTGGGCTATGCTATCATGACTACAAGATCCCTTGAGCTAAACTGGAAAATGAGGGCATTGCGAGTTTTACCAATGTTTCTGTTGCCTGGGTTATCCTTCATTACATATTCAGCACTTGGAAGCTTCACAAGGATATGTAAGTAATTCATGGTTGTTAGCTTACGGAAGTTCTCATACCACTCATTTCGTAGTCAAATTGTTATACCTCATGGCTAGGAGATATTGTTTTTCCCTTCTTAGAACACTTGCTTTGCTTGCTGGTGCTGATTGTGAAATTGGATTTTGATGTTTATGGGCAAAGCTGGGAAAAGACAGATGACCTGGTTATTTTGTGTATTTTGTGCTCTAAGTTGAAGCTACAGTTCAATGTTCATAACTTATTCTAGCTGCCTTGGGATCCTGCTTTTAGCATTTGTGGGTGCTTTAACTTGGGTAAGAGAATATTTATGTGGTATACATGCTAGAACCAGTATTGTTCAAGTAATATGTTAAGCTCGAAAAATTAACTCCCTGTTGCTTACATATGTGTCTAGTATCTTGCCCAAGTAACAAAATTCTGGAAAACGAAGTTTCACAAGAAGGCTATGTTATAAATAACTGTCTAGGCAGGCAAATTTGTGCTCATTATAGGGTCAGTTGAAGTTCTGGCTTCTTTAGGTACATTATATTGATTCCTAGATGGCTAGAAAGAGCTGTTTTTCTTCTTTTTCCCTTTGTTCAATAGATAATGTTGTTTATTGCTCAACTTTCTTGCTTTTATCAGAATTTTTTTTCTGAAATTTGTGTTCTAGACCATGTTTAACCTGTATAGAGGTGATTGGTTGGTATTTAGGGATTAGGATACTGTAACTGAAGTATTTGAGTTGGGTTGAACTCCTGGCCTCATCAGGTATATTTTCATTGATTCGTAATTCGTCAGCTAGGTGGCAGGACTAGTATTGACAAATACACATGCACGCACACGAGAGCGCTTTAATATAATATATCTATATTGTATGCTGTGATACATGGATCTTCCACTTACTGTCATCAGCTGGTTGCGATATGACCCCGGAGTGTGTGTAGGATCCGCGCCGGACCTGTCAGTCAAAGGAGGGGTTGTTAACTGAACACCAGTAAGAAGGAAGAAAATGGAATGAGAGAAAAGAAAAAGGATAGAAGGAGGAGAAGGAAGAAAACAATAGAAAAGAAGGAAAAGGAAAGAACAAGTGAAGAAAACATATTGTTAAATTGAGAAGTGAGGAGCAGTTCTACTGCTGCTGCTGTTGTCGCCGTCAGTTTACAATTCGTAAGCAGTCTTTCGAACATAAAAACAACGCGCAAGCTAGGGTTTCATTTTCAAAGCTGCTGTTAGGTTTGACTTAATGGGGCAGATTCTTTTTAGTTGTGTTAAATGGTCCAGGTTTAGCCCAAAACAAGAAAACACACTGACTGAATAACTTGTTTTAGAACAACTGTATTTTCTTATGTGGGACACTTGTACAATTTATCTTCTGCCACAAACAAGATTCATATTCTAGTTATAAACAAACCCAAGAAGAATAAAGTAAGTTGGAGGAACCTTGGACCACATAGCTCAACATAAAAAAGAAATAAGTTATATTGAACACCACTGGCCACTTAATAGATAGATTCTAACCACATTGTTAAACAGAAAAAAGATATTTTCAATAATTAAGTAAAATGACAATATTTAACATTAATTTGCAATATCTCCCGCTACCACGCTTTTATCCATATCCATATCTCTAAATCGTAAAATTTAAGAGAAATACGAACCCGACCTGTAGATCCATACCTGTATTGAATACTCACACCTTTGTCCTTGTAACGCCGGCTTATATGTATTAATACGTTGTGAACCATGTAAAATGCTTTGAATTGATATTTCTTATATTTTCTGTGTATGCTTTTGTGTTATCGGATATTGCATTTTTGTGTGCTAAGTGCTAACCCTGTTTTCTGGCCTACAGAAAGTATGTCTGATTGGACATTAATTTGGGGGTATGGACTACTATTTTTGAAGTAGGCATAGAGGTGGAGGAAAGCATGACAATGAAAACAACCCATGAAGACGCAGAATGATGGGTAACTGGACCGTAATAGAAAGCTAGTGGCTGTAGAAGCAGATAAAACTATGATTTAAGTTACTTCTAACCAAACTTACTAGTGAAAAGCTTATGTATAATGTCATATGAAGCCCTGATAATTTGGACGAAGCTATAATAGCACATAAGAGCTCATACTTTAGCTTTCTCTGGTTTTTTGTTTTAGTCTCAAGGGCATTTACCCAAATGGTTGAAGAGTAAATCTTATCTGGCTTTGTGATTATTATGTCAGGATTTCAAACAGCATGGGATGTCTATGACCCATATTTTTATATCACCTCAAATGATGTTATTGAAAACATTATCTGAAATTTAATATTTTACAGTTTGACGTTGATATTTCCTTTTGGTTTTGGATTCTTCCTATTTCTATTCAACCTTGTGGCTTTCACTGAATTTGACATGTCCTCCTTGGTCATGACTCCCTTAAAATAGTGTTTCTTGTCTCATTTTTATAGCTTATCCTTTATGTGTGTCCTTGCAGGTGAACGCAAGGACCAGAAAACTTTGGAAAAGCTTCGAGCGGAAAGGCAAAGCAAGATTGATGAACTCAAAGAGAAGACAAATTACTATATAACGCAACAGCTCATTCAGGTGATAGCCATGTGCAAGTTTTTGGGCTTATCCAAGTTCTTCACATATTTAATCATGAAGTTGTTGTGATCAAAGAGTTCTTTTGTATTTAAACAAAAAACCATGAAGTTGCACTGTGGAAGACAATTAAAATTTACTCCCTCTATTGTCCTTGCCTCTATGATCGTTTTCCAAGAACCTTTTCCTGACAAATCCCAAGTGTGAATGACATGCACGATATCTCATTGTTGAATCTTTTGTGTAGAGATATGACCCCGACCCAGCAGCTAAGGCAGCTGCAGCCACTGTGCTTGCATCCAAGCTTGGTGCAGATACTGGCTTGAAATTTCATGTGGGGAATGATACTAACCTTAATGCCCCTACCGGAAAGAGCAATGATGTAGAGGTTGTGCAATCTACTGGACTGAGAAATAGGAAGCAGGGCAGATCTAGTAGTCCAGAGAGTGCTGTACTAGATCATCATGAAGCAGAAATGCTTCAACATGCACAGCTTGAAGGTTCTGGCACGATGCAGCATCAGCAAACTGTTGTTGAGCATTACAACCCGACAGGTTCCAGCACACAAGATGGAGGATGGCTTGCAAAAATTGCAGCGTTGCTTGTGGGGGAGGATCCAACCCAGTCTTATGCACTCATATGCGGCAATTGCCATATGCACAATGGTAAGAATTGAAGAATTTAGTGATCATTAAGCCTGACTCCTGGAGAGGACTCAAGCAAAGACTGGTAAATAAGTAATGGCATTACTATCATTTGCAGGGCTGGCCAGGAAAGAGGACTTCCCTTACATAACGTACTATTGCCCTCATTGCCATGCCCTGAATAAGTCCAAGCAAGTTGATGATCGTGGCTCTGGTACCAGTACCCCTAACCTCGGTTCCACAACTGCTGTGGCTGATATTGATTTGGTCAAACAAGGTGGTGGATCCATTCCGGATAAAATATCTGCATCAACGAGCGGCAGTCCAGTAGCAGATCCAGTGGCGACTGAAGGTGAGAACATAGTTTCCAGCGCTTCTAACAGCTAAGAGATGATGAGTTTTGAATTGAGTCTTGCAGGCGAGTGCTTTTTCTCCCTATGTGTGTAGCGGGTTTTTCTTTTCTTGGTAATGTGCAACTGTTGTAAACATAGTAGAAAACATATTTGTGATTCATACGGCAGCTTCTCGTGGAAACCTTTCTACAGGCTCAATATACCTTAATTTTCTCCATTTTGTATTCTTTTTTTTTTGGGAAATATTTAGGCCATCAGCAGAGATTTATGAAATTTTGTGACTGCAGCGTTTGCAGTTCCTCTTACGTGTTCTCTTCTTGAATCATTTGTCTTGTACCTTTTCCTACATAAGTTGGGATGATACATTATCCAAGTGATCTTTCTAATACAAAAGCCTTTCCCACTTCCTTTTTCGCTTGCTTGATTATTTGTTTCTGCCTTTACATATTCTCTTTTCTTAATAATCATCGTTGCCCTTCCATCGGTCATATTGTTTCTCCTGAGTATGTTGTGCTGTCTAGAATATGTATTGATAAATACACAAAACCAAGTGTGACAATGACAAGATAATCTGTTCTATAAACATACGAGCGAAAACACAATATATATTCATAACATAGAATTGTAGTAGGCTAGAGTAGTGAATAAGCGATTGTTGTGATTAGAAAATCCACGCTCTTTTTTTTAGATATCGCACATTTGTTGCGACTTTCTTCACAATATCCAATGAGACGTCAAATGAAAAACCTTTGGAAGCATTTAAGCACCTCTTGGCTTGCTTTAGTTAGATGAATTCCAATAAAGAATGCCGACTCAAATAGGTTTAATACACGTGTTACATTTTTGTGTGTCATCGTCGCACCAACTTTATGGTCAAAACGCCCAATGAGGTATAGACGTCAAATGAAAAATCTTTGGAAACATGTAGGCATTCTCTTAGCTTACGTTAACTGGAGCTAACATACTGCACGTCCTTAAGATCAGTGAATGCTTAGGCAATTGGATTTGGTTCTGATTTTGTTTCTGGAAATGTGTGAAAAAATAAATTTAGAGAAAAATTGTGTCTTTGGGTTACCTTTTAAACCATTTTTTCCTAATAGGCTCAACAGCCCCCAGCGCCCATAAAACATACAATTTAGCTATTATAAACAAGTGTGATTTGATGTAAATATTAGTGTTGATAAGTTTTTTCTCCAAAATGCTCCATTCCTTTTGATAATGTCACATTTTCCCAGACCACTATACTAAGTTCCTAAACCCTACATGAGAGATGTTAGTTGTTTCACTGGTGGCTCATTTGGTACGAGGGATAAGGAATAATTAATTCTGAGATTAAATTTAAGAAAAATTTATTTCATGTTTGATTGGGAGAAAATTACGGTATAATTAATTCCGGGATTAGTTATCTCAGGATTGTAGTGTTTTTTATCCCTTAAAGAGATAGAATAACTAATCACAGGATAATTAATTATGGGAAAAACTTTTTTCCAACCAAAACGACCCCTGAGTGTCTGAATCTCGACCTCCTTCAGAAAGAGTCCACCCCAAAATTGGCTCTCGAGCGAACTTCACGCCACAAAAGGGTTCTTTCATTTTCTCCATTCATGGGGCAGTTCTGCTATAAAAATCAGCGACTATAGCTTAACGGTAGTTTGCGTCTAACAGTAGGTCGCATGAATTAAGCGTCCTCTGTATTAATGCCCTCTCAAACGAGAGCTTTTCTCGATAACGAAAAAAAGGAAAAGATCATAGTCGGACAATGTTCGCAGTTCAAACTTTGAGGGACTATTTTCAACCCGAACTAATAATTTCACTTCATTGGTTTGGCCTAAGAATCAAAGTAGTATGAATATATCATTTTTGCGTTCTCTTCTCCAACTGAAGATTTTGTATACGGGTGAAATCGGACCCATGAGACGGTCCGGTATCCGATAAAATAAATAGAGTAAGAGACATGATGATAAGGAGCCGTGACCCCTGTGTCAATCCAAATCTTAGAAGACTTCAGAGAGCATTATCGGGCGATCGAACATGGTTAACATGAGGCCATGGTATCCGTGACCGACTGGGTAACGCGGCGTGGATCTCGGCACGTAAGGCGGAAATTCGATGATTGGTTAAACTGAAGATTTTTTTACCTTTTATGGAATTGTACCTGGAGTAGGATTCCCCTACTATATAAAGGGGGTGTGATTATTCATTCAAACATGTTGTAACACGCATACCAAGGCAATATACTATTACTTTTTTTGTTATTCAAAGCTCTTGCGTTTGTGGATCAGTGCTTCATTATAAGCCCGAGAACGAAGACAGATACGTCATTGAGGCTGCCCTCGAGTCCAAAATCATCCTCCCCCTTATTTTCAAGCGGTCTGGTAATCTATAACATCCTTTATCTGCTTATTCTAGCAATATTTATCATTTGTATCGAATAAATTCATTTATTCTTAAAATCACTTACAAATTTAATTGTTATCCGTTTGTTAGGGTAAACAGTTTGGCGCCCATCGTGGGGTTAAGGATAATAGTGGAAATTTGATACGGATTTCCATACCGTACCCTATTTTGCACTCGTTCTTTGAAGTGTCTTTAATTCAGTCCAAAGTTCAAAATGTCGAACCCTCAATCTGCACCTCTAAACGGGGATACTGAGTCCGGTCACCATGACGAGAAAAACAATATGGTGCCCAGTAACGAGGTGCCCCCTGTCGATCCCAACGGAGTTCCGGTCGCGGATTCGATAGACGCTAACTCACATATGGGCCATCAATGCGAATCTGCTCACCGATCCTGAGAACAACTCCCCCAGGGGAGTCTGATCAGCAACCCAAAATACATATGACGGTGAAGGAGATGGGATCAACTTGCGAATGATCTTAGAAATGCTACAGGCCTAAAGGCAGCGATAGCCCAGCTGCAGAACCAAAGCTGCGCCCCTAGCAGAGTTGAGCCCGAGCCGTTCGGGGAAATCACTCGCAAAACCGAACCAATCACGGAGAAGCCGAGTGAAGCTGAATTCGGGACAAACTCCGAGATCATAAAAATGCTCGAGGAATTGACAAAACGAGTAGAATCGGGAGAAAAGAAAATTGAAGCCAATGACAAAAGGGTGGAAACCTACAATTCCAAGGTCGACCAAATCCCAAGAGCACCATTTATATTGAAGGGCCCGAATTCCAAGAAGTTTGTTCAGAAACCTTTCCCTCCGAGCAGCTGCGAAGCCAATCTCAAAGAAGTTTCGCATGCCCGAAATTCATAAGTACAATGGAACAACTGACCTAAATGAGCATGGGACCTCCTAAACGTACGCCATCAAAGGGAATGACTTGGAGGATGATGAGATCGAGTCCGTCCTGCTGAAAAAGTCGGGGATACTTTGTCAAAAGGAGCTATGATATGGTATCACAACTTACCCCCTAATTCTATTGAATCATTTGATATGCTTGCAGACTCCTTCGTGAAAGCACATGTCGGGGTCATCAAGGTCGAGACCAGGAAGTCGGACCTTTTGAAAGTGAAACGGAGAGATAATGAGATGCTCAAGAAATTTGTGTCCTGGTTTTAAATGGAACGAATGAACTTGCCTCCAGTCATGGACGATTGTGCCGTTTTGACCTTCACCCAGGGACTCAATACTCGAAGCTCATTGGCTTCACAACAGTTGAAGAAAAATCTGATAGAATATCTGGCTGTAACTTGGGCGACGTACATAACCGGTATCAATCAAAAATTAGGGTCGAAGAAGATCAGTTTGGGGCCCCTACCGGGTCCATTTATCCCGTCAGAGCTATTGACAGATCCAAAAGAGACATTGATCGTGAACCACGATCAAATAGGGACATGTATCAACCATACAATGGAGATCGAAGAGGTAATGGGTCTGGGTGAAACCCTTTGAGAAGTGAAATGAGAAGCGTTCAAGGTCAAAATAACCGAGGACTTATGAGCAGAAGCGGTTTCGACAGGCCCATCGGGCCTAAGGAAGCGTCGAAGTTATCGGAGTACAACTTCAACATCGATGTTGCTGCCATCATATGTGCCATCAGGTATCAAATACACCAAGTGGCCTCAACCTTTACAGTCTGATCCGGCCCAAAGAGAGCCCAACCTAATGTGCAAATACCATGGCACTCAAGGCCACAAAACCGAAGATTGCTGACAACTGAGAGAGGAAGTAGTGCGGTTTTTCAACAACGAACATCTCCGAGATTTTCTGAGCGATCGAGCCAAAAACCATTTTAGGAATAGGGACTCTAATAAGAAGATCGGGCAGGAGGAACCTCAACACGTCATTAACATGATCATCGGTGGGGTCGACGTCCCCTAGGGGCTGATGTTAAAGCTCACCAAAGTATACATCAGAAGGGAAAATAGAATCGAGATTACGTGCCGGAAGGAACCTGATCTTTCAATGACGAGGACGCTGAGGGAATAGTGCAACCACATAATGATGCACTGTTAATATCTGTACTCATAAATATATCTCGAGTTAAATGTGTGTTAATTGATCCAGATAGCTCGACCAATATCATCAGATTGAAAGTCATAGAGCAGTTAGGTGTACAAGACCAAATTGTGCCTGCGGTCCGAGTTCTAAATGGATTCAACATGGCATTTGAGACCACTAAAGGAGAGATAACACTACACCTGAACACCTCCGGAACCATTTAGGAAGCAAAGTTCTACGTGATCGAAGGAGATATGAGATATAACGCTCCGTTTGGGAGGCTGTGGATTCACAACATGAGGGCAGTGCTCTCGACACTGCACTAGGTATTGAAGTTCCTAACACCAGGAGGGATTAAATAATTTATGGAGACCAACCGGTTGCAAAGGAGATGTTTGCAGCTGACGAGGTGGTCCCGATATCCGCACTTTTGACACCAAAGTGTCCGAGTTCGGTCACCAAGGAAGAGACCAAATAGCAATCACCGATGCGGGGCCCGACTGAACCAGAAAGACAAGATATGGGTGAGGATGCGACTACGGAGTTCCCAGGTCTTTCATAGCCCCTAACGATTCCGACGCCACTAAATCAACAGTTGAGGAACTGGAGAAAGTCATATTAATCGAGCACCTGCCCGATCGTAAGGTATACTTGGGCACGGGGTTAAATCCCGTGCTCAGGAAAAAACTTATTAAATTCCTTATCGCTAACACAGATTGTTTCGCTTGGTCCCACCTTGACATGACAGAGATCCCGCCGGAAATAAATACTCACAAGCTAAGTCTGGATCCGAAGTTCCACCCGGTCAAATAGAAAAGGAGCCTCAGTCCGAAGTCATGCATGCATTCATCAAAGACGAGGTATCGAAACTCCTTAAATAGGATCCATCCAGGAGGTTAAGTACATAGATTGGTTAGCAAACGTAGTGGTAGTCCCTAAAAAGGGGAATAAATTAAGAATTTGTGTAGACTACAAAGACTTGAATAAGGCATTCCCCAAGGACTCTTTCCCTTTGCCCAACATCGATCGTATGATCGATGCCATGGCCAGTCACGAGATCCTCTGTTTTTTCGATGCCCATTCCGGGTACAACCAAATTCGGATGGATCGGGGCGACCAGGAAAAAATGACCTTCATCACTATGTATGGAACATATTGTTATAAGGTAATGCCATTCAGACTAAAAAAGGCTGGTGCCACTTACCAACGCTTAGTAAATTGGATGTTCGAAGAACAAATAAGAAAATCGATGGAGGTCTACATTGACGATATGTTAGTTAAGTCCCTGCGAGAAAATGACCATTTGAAACATTTGCAGGAAACCTTCAACATATTGAAGAAATACAAGACGAAGCTGAACCCGGAGAAATGCGCATTCAGAGTCAGGTCTGAGAAATTTCTCGGATTCATGCTGTCTAACCGGGGAATCGAGATCAATCCCGATAAAATCAAGAACATATAGGACATTAGCATGGTGGACAATGTCAAGGTCATACAAAGGTTAACTGGGCGCATAGCTGCTTTGGGCCGATTCATTTCGAGGTCTTTCGACAAGAGCCATCGGTTCTTATCGTTATTGAAGAAGAATAATAGTTTCTCATGGACCCCGGAGTGTCAACAAGCCTTGGAAGAACTAAAGCGGTACCTTTCGAGGCCATCTTTTCTTCATACTCTGAAGGTAGATGAACAGTTGTACCTGTACTTAGCGGTATCCGAGATAGCAGTAAGTGGAGTTATTGGCCCAAGTGAAGGTTAGTTTTGAATATTGACAAAGGAAACTCAGGATTGAACCAGGTCCATCCCTTGTGTACATAGACACGGGCAGATTCGAGCATGTGGGATGCACGTGAAGGAGATAAACTTAACTCGGCATAATTGATATCTCCTGATCGAAAAGGTTTCATAATTGATAAGCTGAAGGACTCCTTACTCAAAGAGAACATTATCAAAGATAAGGAAGGAGTTAGGAGTTAGGAGTTAGGAGTTGAGATCAACTAGAACTCTTCCACCAAGGAAGAGTAGCATTAGAACTCTAGTTATTTCTTCATCTACTAACTCTATATATTGTTGGATGTTCTCATTCTATAGGTACGCACAAATGCAGAAGATAAACAGGAATTGAGAGAAAAATAGCAAGGCATTTTCTAAGAAATTCGTGTGTGATTCAAGTGTGCAAACCTGAAACTACATGAACCAGATAGAAGAACCAATTCCAAGTGTCAATCTTCTATTCTAGTTCAATTGTAGTAGGTGTTTTCATATTGTACATTTCAGCTTTATCTAGAGGAAATTGTAATAGGTACCTAAAGTATTCAAGTTAGAGTTAACTTAAAGTTGTCGCAATAGTTAGAGGCTGTTTGTTACAAGGGATTAGAGTTAGTCCTAGGTTTACAAAAGTGTTTTTGTAAATGAAGTTTCTGGCTCAGTGATTTAGTGGAGAGTTTGGGAAAATCCTAATGAGAAGTAGGTTGTGGTTTTTTCACCTTTTGAACCAGGTGTTTTCCATGTAAAATACTTGTGTTCTTTACTTTTCACATTTATTATTTCAGCAATAGTAGGTTAAGGAACACAAAGAAGAACCACGTCCTTCTATGATCAATTTAAGCAAAAAAATTGGACACTACACAAATCACCCCCCCCTCTTGTGTGGTATTGAAGTTAAAACATCAATTGGTATCAGAGTGGGTTATCCTTGAAGAGGCTAAACCTTAGGAGAAGATCAAAATGAGTGCACAACCTAGAAACTAGGAAGGACAATCAACTGCTAGGCCATCACTCTTCAATGGCAGTACTACTCCTGGTGAAAAAACAGAATGAGAGACCACATCATAGGAGATGACTATGAGCTATGAGACATTGTCACTAATGGTCCCCTGGCTTCAATGAAGAAGAATGTTGAGGGAGTAGATGTGCCAAAGACAAGAGCTGACTGCACTGTTGAGGACTTGAGGAAATGGGAAAAGAATGCCAATGCCAGGAAATGGCTTGTGTGTGGACTTGGCTCAGACGAGTACAACAAAATTCAAAGTTTTACTACTACTAAGGAAATTTGGGACACTTTGCAAGTGACTAATGAAGTAACACCTCAAGTGAAGAGGTCCATAGGAACTCTACTATATTCTCAATAAGAGAATTTCACTATGAAGGAAGGGGAAACCATCCAAGAGATGTATACAAAGTTCACCACATTGACAAATGAACTTAAATCTCTTAGAAGGATTATTCTTAAAGAAGAGAAAGTTGAGAAGATTCTGACAAGGGTTATGCTAGTCTCTTGGGAAAGCAAAATCACACCTATTCTGGAATCAAAGAACATTACCACTCTTAAGTTGGATGAGCTGATTGGAAATCTCATTGCTTATGAACTTAGAAGGTAAACCATGAAGATGGATGTACCCAAGAAGGAAAGGAGCCTGGCACTCAGAATCACTGAAGGTTCTGATCTAGAGGAAGATGAGATGGCTATGATCACAAAGGACTTCAATAAGTACCTAATGAGAGGAAAGGGTTCTTCAAGAAGTGGAAGCTACAGCAAACCAAGGGTTTCTGAAAAATAGACTAATGAGAGCTACTACAAGTGTGGGAAGACTGATCACCACATCAAAAACTGACCTCAATGGGGAATTGAATGGAAGAAGGAAAGAGCTGAACGAAGAAACAGGTGATGAAACAAGTTCATCCATCCAGAGCAATGTGACAGGGGGAATAGAACAAATAGGAAATGATCCTCAAACCTCAGTGGAACCTGTCCATGAACCTGTTCTACAACAACAAAACACTGAAGGAACATCAAGGGGAAACCAGTTGGTTGTGAGACCTTACAAGTATCAAAGTTCTCATCTCATTGAGAACATAATTATTGATCCAACCTCTAGAATCAAAACTAAATCTTCATTAAAGAATCTTTGTGCTTTTGATGCTTTCTTATCTCTTATTGAACCTAAAAATATTGTTGAGGCTTTGCAGGATGCAGACCGGGTAAATGCAATGCAAGATGAACTCAACTAATTTGAAAAAAGCCAAGTTTGGCATCTGGTACCAAGACCCTTGGACAGATTATTAATTGGCACAAAATGGGTCTTCAGAAACAAACTTTATGAAGATGGAACAGTTACAAGGAACAAGGCAAGATTGGTGGTTCAAGGATATAGTCAGGAGAAGGGCATAGACTATGATGAAACCTTTGCTCCAGTTTCAAGGTTGGAAGCAATAAGACTCCTCATAGCCTTTGCTGCTTACATGGAATTCACCCTTCACCAGATGGATGTCAAGAGTGCCTTCCTCAATGGCTGTCTAAAGGAAGAAGTGTTTGTCAAGCAACTTCCGGGATCTGAAAACAAGGAGAATCCTGATCATGTGTACAAACTTGACAAAGCACTTTATGGACTCAAGCAAGCTCCAAGAGCATGGTATGAAATATAATCAAAGTTTTTGCTTGAGCATGACTACAAGAGAGGTAAAATTGACAATACTTTATTCTTGAAATAAAAAGGTAAAGATCTCTTGGTAGTTTAGATATATGTTGATGATGTAATCTGTGGAGCAACTACTGATAAACTAAGTAAGGAATTTGCTAAATTAATGGGGAGAGAATTTGAAATGATCATGATGGGTGAGCTTAATTTCTTTTTAGGCTTACAAATTAAACAAAATTCAAATAGAACTATGATCCATCATCAGAAGTATGTAAAAGAATTTCTTAAAAGGTTTAAAATGGAAGATTCCAAGGAAATTGACACTCCATTGCAACAACTAAAAAGTTGGATACAGATGAACATCGATAAGAAGTTGTATAGGGGAATGATTGGCTCATTATTGTATCTCACTGCTAGTAGACCTGACATTGTTTATAGTGTAGGACTTTGTGCAAATCCAAAGAAGTCTCATTTGGTTGTTGTCAAGATAATTTTGAATATCTAAACCACTGATCTTTATCTTTGGTATCCAAAAGGTAGTAATTTCAATCTTGTGGGATATGTTTGTTACACCCCATGTTTTCATACGTACGTCGTAAGTCAATTGATGTAAGCTCAGAAATAAGATTATATATAGAAGCATATAAAGTAAGTTAATGATGTAACCTTGGAGGTTACAAATATTTAAGATCATGAATAACGAGTACCAAGAGGGTTGGAAAGCTTAGAAGTTAAACCAATTAAAGAAAATAAGTTTCGTCGGAAGTCGACGAGTTTGGAATGTTATAACATGTACTTTAAAGTGATACTATGGTTCATTACATGATAAGGAGGTTATTCTATGATTTAATTTTGTCGTATGATAGTCGTGTGATACGTTTTGAAGTCAAGAAAGTTGTGGAACAAAAAGTTGACAAAGGTCTTCACAAGTTACATTCATAAATTTGTTGAAACTTAGGTCAAATGTAGATCAGATTTTATCCCAATATACTTGGAATTAGGGGATTATATACCTACCAAATTGAATATCTACAAGTCTAGTTTCTAACGCATTTAACCGTTCATCAATACAACATTGGAGTAGAGAGATATTCGCGTTTTCGCGAGACTGCGCAAAGCAGCTCCCATGGGACCCACAAAGTCGGTGTAAACTCCAGCTTGTATTTAAGTCAATTATAAATCGTTTTCACTCATTTTTATATTCAAAAAAAGTTCCTTAATGCTCTCCAATGGTTCCTCCATGATTCTAGGGTGAAAACCTAAGATTAAAACATGAATCCAACGCTAGAAACCCCGTGGTGCATGCTAGATCGTAGTTCTTCATCTTGTGGTTGTTTTGGAGGATTCTTCAAAGTGAAGTAACCTGAGGTCTCGTCTGATTCTTGTTGATTAAGGTAATAATCATTCACTCCTTCATACATATTAGATTTTTAAGGTGAACTACAAGTGTTTACACTCCAACTTGAACACCAAAAGTTGATTCAAGAAGAGAATACAACACCTATAGTGTTGTGGTGTCATTGAGGATAATTGTTGGCCGTGTTTGGCCTAAATTTCAAGTGGTTGATACTTTCTAAGGTGATTATTGTGAACAACTATTTTTTGACCACACCCAAATTCTATACTATTTTTTGCTATAAATA
>ML346923.1:0-12822 GCA_005239505.1 Nicotiana paniculata | reverse complement strand
ACAATAGATTCTTTTACATCTTGTATAAATATTGTACAGTGCTGAATGAAAAGAGACACAGAAAGTTTCACAATCTCTTTCACTCTCTTCATCTTCTTCATAACAGTCCAACGATTTTTTCGGACTTCATATTTCAACACCACATTAAGGGGACAATTATCAGAGGCCACTCCACGCAAACATAGAAAATACCCTCCTCACGAGGCAAGGCAATTTACCACCTGAATCCGTGGGGAACTTTTTTTTCCTTGGACGGCATAGCAGGGATTGTGTGCCAGGAGAAGTTGTTAAGATGAAAAACTTTCCACAAAATTTTTTCAGTAGATTTATGAAAGGCAAAGACAAAAAGCCATGGATCATGAAGACTTGCTCTTTACTGCCGAAAAGTGAATACCATCATTTACAAACAACCCTGCAGTTTATGTGGTTATCCACTGGTATCCGGAGGAGGAAATGGAGAACAACATCATCCGGAAGTCCAGGAATTAGAGGTTCTCCTTTAAGCCACGATTGGAACTCAAGAGAGTGATCAAGCAGAGCGAAATGGGTTGCAGCTAACCTAAACTTTGGGGACAAGGTCATTTGTGAATCCCCTAACTAGTGCACTGGAGCCTGATGTGTTGATAGCCTTAGTCTTTGCATCTTTTATCTTGTTTAAAACAACACCAAGAATCAAAAATATTAAATTTCCTATCACCAATTTCCAATGTTCCTTTCTCTTCTTGATTAAAATCACATCTTAAGACACACAAATTCTGAGATATGAACACAAGAGCACACCATTCAGGTACACCGGCACAAAGATAGATGCCCTGGTTATATGCATAGGGTATGTAAAGACTTGATCCTTAAAACAATAAAACCCCAAATTGGAAACCCAAATACAAATTAATAGGAAAAAAAATGAATTTTTAAAACCCTTTAATCCAGCTTATTTGGCCAAAACTTTCACTTTTCATACCCTCCTAGCCCAATAGTATAAACACATTCAAACTTAACAAGCAACTTTGTAGCTTAAAAACATATGCAGAAAAAGAGAACCAGCAAATACCAAACTTGAGCAACAACAAGCAATCACTAATTCTCAAAAGCACCACAGAATTCAGGTGATACCCATAGTTTCTCAACAAATCAATAAACTCAAGAATCACAAAATCACATAAAAAAGGACAGCCCTTTCCACAGTTTACACAACCTTAACTCAAAAATACAAAAAGGTCAGGACTTTTTTTTCTTTTTTTAATATTTTCCTTGTTTTTATTTGAGTGATAAAAAAAACCCTTAAGAGCATCTCCAACCCTCCCCTATTTCTCTATAATGGAGACTTTTTTTGCCATAATGGAGCTCCAATGCTCTCTCATTTTTCCCCCCAAAATGGGGATGAATAGTGTTACTCCAAATATGGGGTGTCTCTATTCATCTCTTCAATTACTATTCATGCTTATTTTATTATTCTTTTTGTTATTTAACTCTTTTAATTTATCTCTTTATATATATCTAATTATGTTTATGTAATATATTTATAGTATTAATTTACATCTTAACTTTGGTGTATAATTTTGATAAATTAATTTTTGTGCATTTATTATTTTTATGTAAAATTGTTAGTTAATTTTATTATAAGTTATAATTGTACAAAAAATATAAATCATCTCAAAAAACTAATGGTGCAAATATAAAATATTAGATGTTGCTAAAATTGAAAGGTACGGGTATAAAATATTAGATGCTGCTAAAATTGAAAAGTGAAAACTAAAAATACATTAAAATTGAAAATACATGAAAATTGAAAATACATAAAAATTTAAACTACGGTAAATAGCATAATAACTTAGTAAGGAGGTATGTCGTTTCCAGATACACCAAAATCATTATAGTATTGAGTGAATGGGGCCGAGGATTGTTGTGGCTGTGATTGTGAAAATTGTTGACTTCTTTTATACATTATTCGTTGTTGTTCTTGTCGCATAAATTCACGACGAATCGGATCGACAATAGAATATGCATCCATCATTAAACTTTATTTTCTTCTTTCGTTTCTTTTAGTCTTAATTTTTCTTTTTGAACAGTCAAAACTTCTTTTTTTTCCTTGGTTGTATTATTCATCACCTCAACAATCCGATTATTTTCACAATTGTTGCAGGACCATCATGTTTTTGGACAAAAGAAGTGTTACATGATATAATAACCACATGTATTATACTGCACAACATGATAATAGAGGATGAACGTGATCTTAATGCAACAATTCAAGATGATTGAGAATGTCCACCTCCAACGGTAAAAATGGTAGTAGATGAAAATCATCGATTTGAGCAATATTTAGCTCGACACAAAAAAATTAAGAACAAAGATGTTCATTTTACACTTCGTACTGCATTAATAGATCATTTATGGGAGCATATTAGAGATGGAAGTTGAATATTTATATAATTTTTAACATGAATTTTACATAATGTAATATGTATTTGATTATCTTGTATGTCAATTATTTCACTTTTATTTGAATTATTCGTTAATATATACAATCTATAATATTTGTATACAAATTATATTAATTAAAAATTTATGTTATAAAATAATTTTAAAAAAGAAAAAAAGATAGTTTTTCTTCAATAGAAATAAAATTTTAATAATATAATATTAAAAAGAGAGAAAAGAATATAAAAATGTGATATTTTTTTTGAAGTAAAAAATGAAGTAATAATTGAAATAACTTTAATGCATTTTAGAATTTACTGTATTTTGGAGGAGAAAATAAAGATAAGTGTGGAAGATGGCCTAACAGAAGAAACAAGAAATAGACAAAAAGTTCAAGCTCAAAAGTCAAAATAACAGAAGACGTGAGACTTATAAATTATAGAAAAATCAACCGATCCCAGTAGAGAGCAAAGATGGAAACTTAAGTCGTGAGCCACCAGAATGTGCAACTTTATACATAACTTTTTTTATTCATTCAAAAAGAAGATTGACTGATCCATAAGACTATTTTGCTTCAAAAGCAAGAGATTCTTTTCATTTTCCTGCTTTTTTATTTGGGCTCCAACTTCACTTGATATAGCTCTCACGCTGCAATGAGGAGCGTGTGATTTACTAAAACACCAAACCAGTTGTTTCATAATCAGGTGTTAATCAGTTCTCATTTCTAATTCTTGGGATAGAGGTTGAGCTCACGCGCTTCATAAGCAAATGAAAACCACTAGAATTATGTGCAAAGCACAAAGCAACAAGTACAATCCTCGATCTCCCAAACACCTCTCTCGTTTTAACTTATGTCTTGCTTTTCCTTTTTTAAAAAAAAATATTTAATAAGTTCTTAATTTTAATATTTTAGCTTATCTTTAACGGATACTCCCTCCGTCTCATATTATGTGTCGTGTTTTTGTTTTACACGCCCCTTAAGAAATATTAATTAGGAAAGAAATTAGACTATTATATCCTTATTTATGTCTTAAGATATAATCTCTATTCATTGAGTATTTATTCTATTTATGTGTTATCTTTATCTTCAAGAACAATTATTACTAAGGGTAAAAGAGGAAAAAAATAATCAATTTTTATCTTGAACTTCTAAAATGATAAATAATTTGAGACGACTATTTTTAGTAACCACGACTATTAATATGAGATGGAGAAAGTACTTTCTTTCAGGAATACCATGAAATATTTACGTTTAATATTGCAAGATTTAAAAGATATTTTTAGTATGTGAAACACATATAATATCAGAATTTTTTTAGAGAATAAAACTCAAGAAAATTAAATAGTTGAACTTAGTACTACAAGATGCTATGTACTATATGCTTATGAATTACCTTAGATTATAAAGTAATCAACCTACGCCTTCAGCGATGGGACGGTGAGGAAGACCTAAGAAAAGCAATACGAAGGTTCATTTAGCATGTTTCACTGCATCGGCGAGTCGGAATGGGGAATCAGGCAAATTGACACCAGTTCAAGGAACCCTAATTCGTGAAAAAAAGGGGCGATTACCCCAAAATCAATGGAGATTTCAAGGACGACGACACCAGGTACAACTAGGAATTTGAATCCACAGTACACGACCGAGCAAGCTGAATTTCAACAGGATGAGGTACTGAATTTGAACAATTTGGTAAAAAAAAGGCTGAAGGAGAAAATATTGATGTCACTAGCATTGGGAAGCAATTAATTACAGTTAAAGGAAATGCGAACAGGAAAACCACAAATGAGGTGACAGGAACTCAATTGCAATTGAATGAGAGCTCTAAGGATGATATGCAAAGTGTGAAGCTAGAGAAGGAAGTCAGTGTAGAGACTAGAGGCTCTGGGATTCAGGCACCCAAAACTACTGGTGGAATAAATACAAATGAAAGGCAAATCCTGGGCGAATCTGGTCGCTGATAATACATGTGCTGCTAAAGGGATGGGGCTTACCTATGTTGCACCAATGATTCAAAATGGTGAGAAAATTGTTGAATTACAACAAGCTAAATTTGAAAAGGAAGCAGAGAAGTGGAAAATGATAGTTATTTTGTATGTTGTTGGAGATACACCGAATATTGGAGCTATAGAGCGATTCATTGCCTCGCAATGGAACTTTGTGGCTAAGCCGAAAGGGTACTATCATAATGTTGGCTTCTTTGTGGTGAAATTCAGAAGTATAGAAGTGAGGAATTAAGTGCTATACTCAGGACCTTGCACAATCAGTAATAAGCCAGTAGTTACCAAGTCTTGAACCCCTAATTTCGATTTCAAAGAAGAGGTAATGAAAACACTTCCCCTATGGGTTAAACTGCCTAACTTGCCATTGAATTGCCGAGGAATAGATTCACTAAGTCGTATAAAAAGTGGGCTGGGGAATATAATATATGCTGACGAGTGTACAACTAAAGTAGAGAGGATCTCCTATGCCAGAATTCTCGGGGAAATGGGCATCACCATGCCATTACCTACGAAAATACCAGTTAAAAACCCAAATGGCAGATAATTCGAGCAAGCAATTACCTGTAACGATCCAATCGGTCGTTTTATGTTCTAGGACTTCGTGCCCCGCAAATGAGACTTTCCGTAGTTGCTTCTACTGATTTATGTCTTGCGGGGACGGGTGATTCGAGGTTTGGAGGAGTTTGGAGTGGTATAGGGACACTTAGTTCCTTAAGGTTGGCCTTAAAGGCCAAGTTTGACTTTGGTCAGTATTTTTAGTAAACGACATCGGGATCGAGATTCGAAGGTTCCGGTAGGCTCGTAGGATGATTTCGGACTTGGTTTTGTGTTCGAAACGGGTTTTGGATGACCCGGGGGCGTTTCGGCGCCTAATAGTGAATTAAGGTTTTCTTAAGTTCAAACTTGAAGTTTGGAACGTGTTTTTGTGTTATCGAGATCCAAACAGAATTTCGAGACCGGGAATAGTTTCGTTATGTCATTTATGACTTGCTCGCAATATTTGGTGTCATTCAGAGTAGTATAAGTAAGTTCGGCGTACTGAAAGCGAATTCAAGAACTTAAAGTTCTTAAGTTTGATCCAATAGGTTTTGGGGTATGATTTTTAGATTTAGCGTTGTTTCGGACGTTTCGAAGGCTCGAGCGAGTCCGTACTATGATTTAGGACTTGTTGGTATATTTGGACACGGTCTTGGGTGGGCCCAGATGCCATTCGGGCATCTAGCGAGGCAAAAACCAGCCTTAAATGACTGCTGGTGCACCAGATCTGGTGTGACCGCACCTACGGAGGTCAATTCGCAGGTGCGAGACCGCTTCTACGGTCCCAGACTCGCAGGTGCAACTCCTGAGGGAGCTGCCCATTTCCGTATATACGGACTCCTTTTCGCAGAAGCGGAGCCGCAGGTGCGAACTCTGCTCCGCAGGTGCGAAGCCAGACCCCCTTCCCCTTCTCCGCAGATGCGAGACTGCAGGTGCGGTCCTCGAGCCGCAGGTGCGAAAATCCTGTAGGCAGTGAGTTTCATTTTAAATACGGGACTTAGCCATTTTTGAACATTATTCTTCATCTTTGGGCGATTTTGAGAGCATGCAATGAAGGTATTCGACCTAGCTACTGTAAGGTAAGTAATTCATACTATAAATTTAGCTTAATACTTGAATTCTTAGGTAGATTAACACATCAAATTAGTGGAAATCATGAGTTTAGAGTAAAACCTAGGTTTTTGACAAAAATGGAAAATTACCAAGAAAATTGTTAAGGAATCATACAAAACCTATATAATATTTGATCCTTAGGCCATCGGTGATAGTTTCCTTCAAAAATTTCCGGAATCCGAGCATATGGGCCCGGAGGTGTATTTTAGGATTTTCCCAATTTAGGTTGAAATGATCATTTAAGTTTGAGAATTAAGGACTTTGGAGTATAGACTGATTTGTTTATGCAATATTTGACTAGTTTCGAGTCCTTAGGCGACGAATTTGGAGTTTCAAGTGCATTCTTGACCCGGGAAGTAGACTTGACACGAGGTAAGTCTCCTTTCTAACCTTGTAAGAGGGAATTTTCCCCAAAGGTGAATTAAATGATTATGTGTTATTGTTTGTGGGGGACTACGTACGTGCGAGGTGACGAGAGCCCGTGCGTAGTGACTATTATCGTTATGTCCGGGTAGTTAGGCCCACACCATGCCATGTGAATTACATTAACTTGAGTTATATGCTTTGTAACTTCATTGTATGTAACTTTGTTTCAAAACCGAGAATTTGGTATTTTAAAAGAATTGTTATTTGGAAAGTATTGAAAGAAAGATGTTGTGTTTGCATGCGACCTCTTCGCAATTTATATCCCGCGAGCGGAGTGATTCTTTCCCCTATTCTCATGGGAGTGGGTCGTACGCCACAGCAGGTTAATAGATGCATCTATGGTTCGCGTCGTTCGACCCTTCGGCAGTGCATAGTTATTACTATTATTATGTTGGCCCAGGCCGGATGTCCTTATTCCACTATGTGCATGCTATTTGCTTGATGTTTTTATGACTATTGAGCTGTGAAATATCCTGGAAGAATGAACGGGAAATTTGTAAATTGGTGCTTTACCACGTATTTGGATTTTGATTACGATTCGATATTTATTTCTATACTATCCATGATTACATGTTGTCCTCTATTAAAATATCACCTAAATATACTGTTTGGCCCTTAGTAAGTGTCAAGTCGACCTCTTGTCACTACTTATTCGAGATTAGGCGGGATACTTACTGGGTACATATTATTTATGTACTCATGCTACGCTCTGTACTTAATTGTACAGGTTCTGAGGCAGGTGCATCTGTGTACCAGTCTGAAGCTCGTTCTTGATTTATACCTGGTCGAGGCTTCACGATGAGCTGCTTCTCTTGGCGACTTCCAGTAGCACTTTGGAGCTATTCTTTTTCTGTCTATACTTACTCAGACAGTAGGACAAACTTTTATTCTTTTGATATTATTCTACTAGATGCATGTAGACTTGTGATACTAGTTCCTGGCACACACGCTTTAGACTATATTTTTTTCTTTGGAATGTAATCGTAAATTATGATTTCATGATTTTTTATTTTCTATAAAGTTTCCTAAGTTATTCATTTCTACTTAATGTCTCAAAACTAAGTTAAGCAAGTGTTGAAAATGTTTTTGGTAAACCACATGAAACTCACTAGTAGATAATGGTTGGCTTGCCTGACTGCGGTGTTGGGCGCCATCGCGACTTGGGTTAGGATTTGGGTCGTGACAACATGGTACCAGAGCCCTAGGTTCACATATGTCTCACAAGTTACGGGAAAACCCAATAGATTCCTGCGGATAGGTACAGAGACGTCTGTATTTATCTTTGGGAGGCTATAGGGTGTTAGGAAATCTCTCTTTATTCACCTTCTATCTTGCAGTTGATAGTATACTAAATCTCACTCTTCTATTCTCTCACAGATGGTGAGGACGCGTGCAACCGATGTTCCGTACCCGGGAGGGGCCGCTACCCCCATCATCCGAGGCCGGGGGAGGGCACCGGCCCGAGGTAGGGGACAAGGGCGTCCCAGGACTATACCAGTTACACCCCTAGCGGATCCAGTAGAGGATCCCATCACTGAGGAGTAGGGCGAGGTGCTCGCAGCAGATCCTGCCCCTTTTGACTTTATGACACCGCCAGGATTTCAGGAGGTCATGGGTCGTATGATGCGGTTCATGGACACCATGACTCATGCTGGTTTATTTCCAGCAGATCCGGCCACATCTCAGGCGGTAGGGGGAGCACAGACCCCTACTGCACAGGCAGCCGGACATGCAGCAACAGTATATCAGACCCTGGGTACACTGCCCGTGGGCGGGGTCCAGCCAGCAACAGCAGCACCTGAGGTCAGACTAGGTGCGGACGGTGATCCACAAAAGTTATTAGACAGGTGGACCAAGCTCCACCCTCCTGTCTACGGAGGCGAGCGTCATGAGGATGCACAGGACTTTAATTATAGGTGCAGGGACAGACTGCACAACATGAGGATACTGGAGTCTCATGGAGTTGACTTCACTACTTTTCAGATAGAGGGCAGGGCCCGCAGATGGTGGCAGTCCTACATTCTTGGAAGACCGGCAGATTCCCCTCCCATCATGCACTCATGATACTTCCTACTGACGCATACGAGGCTAGGTTTTCAGTGACCGATTACGAGGCTAGGTTTTCTGAGTTTTCTCGTCATGCACTCATGATACTTCCTACTGACGCATAGAGAGTGCAGAGATTTGTAGCAGCGGTTACATCCAGGTATTATGGCCAACATGGCCCGAGAGGTGGAGATAGGGACTCCTTATCAGCTTGTGGTAGAGATTGCACGCAGGATCGAGGGTTATCGGTCGAGGAGCAGAGAGCAGGGTCAGCAGGATAAGAGAGCTAGATTTTCTGGGGATTTCAGAGGTGCTCCAGCTAGGGGAAGAGGTCAGTTTGGTAGGGGCCAACCCAGTAGGCCCCCATATTCAGCACCACCACCACCACCACGAGGTTTTCCAGCGAGGCCTTATTTCAACGCCATGTCGGAGAGTTCTTACCGCCCGCCAGCTATTCAGGGTTCCTCCGGCGGGTATTCTGCTCATCAGGGGTCTTCCAGCCCTTACTTCAGTGTTATGCCTGAGAGTTCACATCGCCCTCCCACTATTCAGGGTTCTTCTTCAGGGCAGTAGGTCATGGTGCCGGGAGGTTGTTATGAGTGTGGGGATCCAAGTCACATGAAGAGGCATTGTCCCAAGCTTTGGGGCAAGGCAGTGCAACAGGGTCACCAGCCTATGAGATCAGCACCAGCGGTTCGGCCACCCAGAGGTGGAGGACATGCTAGTAGGGGTCGTCCCAGAGGTGGAGGCCAGGAAGGGGGAGCCCAGTCAACTCCTGTTTATTTCGGTGGAGGTCATTCATCCGACGCTCCAGCCAGATTCTATGCTATTCCGGCCAGATCAGATGCAGTGGCCTCAGATGCCGTGATCACAGGTATTATTTCAGTATGTAGTAGAGATGCATCGGTATTATTTGATCCAGGGTCCACTTATTCATATGTATCAACCTTATTTTCTCATTCCCTGGATATTCCTTGTGAGTCCTTGGGTACTCCTGTTTATGTGTCCACTCCCGTGGGTGATTGTGTGGTTGTGGACAAGATTTATCGGTCCTGTGTGGTTACATTTTGTGGGTTCGAGTCCAGAGCGGACCTCCTGTTTCTTGATATGGTTGATTTTGAGGTCATCCTGGGCATGGTTAATAACAGTCATTTAACATTATAAGAATATGAATTTTGTTTTTCATAAATAAAGTAATTATAAGTATATAGGGGCTATTATTGCAAAATATGCAATTTTAATCTTTAAAAATCCAAATTTAATTATAAAAAATACACCAAAATATTTAAACCTAGTATGGATGTAAATGATGAAGTTAGATGATCAAAATTATTGTAAAATAATTTGTGATGCAATTAATGATTATTTATCTAATAAAATATGGTAATAAATTGATTTAAAAATCTTTAAAATTATAGAAAATGAGGGAAAAAAGATTGTATGTGTTTACAAAATCAAATGATGATGCATATGTGCTATTTTGTATATATATATATATATATATATATATATATATATATATATATTTAAAAATTATGAGGAAAAAATTAGGTATCAACATGGAGACCAGAGTAGATCTTTTGCTGCTCAGTATGATCTTTTTCTGTTCCACTGTATCGTATGGCACCGGCGGAGTTGAAGGAGCATTTTAGGAACTCCTTGATAAGGGGTTTATTCATCCTAGCGAGTCACGTTGGGGTGCACCGGTTCTATTTGTAAAGAAGAAGGATGGTTCTTGTGATGACCCAAAAGGGGTCATCCCGTATATTCTATCTAATTCTATGTTCCGAGGTCGTGAAAATCTCCTTCTATCTCACCTCGATTTGCGTGCGCAGCCTGGGCATGTAGCCGGGAAGCCTTTATGTGAAAAATTGATAAAAATGAAAATTTTGTATTGGAAATTTGAATAAAGTTGACTTCAGTCAATGTTTTTGGTAAACGGACTCGGACCCGTGATTTGACGATCTCGGACGGTCCGTAGAAAAATATGGGACTTGGGCGTATGCCCGGAATCGAATTCCGAGGTCCCAAGTCCGAGAAATGAATTTTTAAAGAAAATTATTTTCTGAAAAATATAAAGGTTTTTGAAAATAAAATTTGAGGTGAAACTTGTGATATCGGCTCCGTATTATGATTTCGAAGCCCGGTACAGGTTCGATATGATTTATATGTGTTCTCTGTGAAATTTGGTAAGAAACGGACTTAATTTGACGTAATTCGGACCTTAAATGCAAAACTTAATGTGATAGAAGTTTGAAGAATTTTCATGGATTTTTAGTTTAATTCATCGTGTTAGTGTTGTTTTATGAGGTTTGAAACCTCGAGCGAATCCGTGTTAGGATATATGACTTGTGTTTGTGGTTGGACGGGGTCCCAGGGGGCCTCGGGTACGTTTAGGAAGCTCATCGGGTGTTAATAGCACTTGGGAGACAACTGAACCATTATTGGTTCTGGTGTCTCGCACCTGCGATGGACCTTCCGCAGGTGCAGACACGGAGGTGCGACGAGGAGCTCGCAGGTGCGGAACTTAGCCCAAACCCCCAATCCTCGCAGGTGCGGTTAGTTTTCCGCAGGTGCGGCATTTGACCGCAGGTGCGACCCCAGACTTTTACTGGGTTTTCGCACCTGCAATGATAGTTTCGCAGGTGCGGGACCGCAGGTGCAGTCCCAGGGGCGCAGGTGCGGAATTGCTGGGCAGAAAAGGGGCAGAACCGAGGGTTTATGTTATTTTCACCATTTTCAAATTGGGGAGCTCGGGAGAGACGATTTTTGGAGGCTTTTGCACCTGGGTAATTTGGGTAAGTGATTTCTATCCATTATTGACCAATTTCCATGCTTCCAATCTTAAATCCAACCTTTAATTTCGAAAATTTTGGGTAGAAAATGGGATAAACTTCGTAGACCAAATTATTGAGTTTTGATTTGGTTTTTGACCTCCGATTTGAGAGATTTTCATATGTTTAGACTCGTAAGTGAATGGGTGTCCGAAAAATATAAATTTTACCCGATTCCGAGACGTGGGCCCGGGGAACTTTTTGGGCGAATTTTCTAATTTCGCGTATTAGCTTCGGACTTATTAATTATTTTGTTTCCTTGTGATGATATTTACTCTATGCAATCGAATTGTCTAGATTTGAGCCACCCGGAGTTGGATACTCGTGGCAAGAGCATGGTATTGAGTTGATTAGCGCAGTCGAGGTAAGTATCTTGCCTACCTTGTGTGGGGGAACTACCCCTTAGATTGCCCGTTCGGGAGTTTTGGGTCCTTATGTTCCCCGTATATGAATTGAACTTGTTATATCTAAAAACCTGATTCCTAATCTCATCTCCTCATGTTCAAGTTAGAAGTACTTTCCTAGCATTCCTTGTTTCTTATATGATCTTAATTGACTTAAATGAAGACTTTGTTTTTCCTACCGTTATGCTACGTCTTCCTTCATATGCTGCCTATTTACCGAGCATTGTTCAAACTGAGTTTATTCGGTGAAGCTAATTGTCTAAGTGAAATTGGTTATAGTTGATTCCCTTACCGGGATGATTTGGTTTCTTCATATGTATAGAATCGTTGCTATATTTGTCTTGTTTTTCCCTCGTTATGTTGTTCTCTCTTTGTGCTTGGCATTCCTCTCAGTGGCTACTTCTTATGAGCGAGTTGTTACCATTTTTGTGACTTAAGTCTTTGTATTTATTTGCTCATCGCACTTTGTATTCGGCCTTGTTTGCTTTCGTGCCGGTTGTGGCAATATATGTTGTCTCTGTCACATTCTGGTTGTTTTCCCCATGTATTGCATTTAAATTCGGACTACGGGCAGAGATCTGGGAGCTTTTCCCCTGTACTGCATCGCATATTTAAATTGGGACTACGGACAGAGATCCGGGATNTCGAAAGTATATTTGAAAAACATTTGTCTTGCAGAATGATGATATTTGAAAGAGCAGTACTTGGGAAAATATATTTTGAACATCACGTGTTTTGATGATATTTGAAAGAGCAGTACTTGGGAAAAATATATTTTGATCATCACGTGTTTTGATGATATTTGAAAGGGCAGTACTTGGAAAAATATAATTTGAACATCACATGTTTTGATGATATTTGAAAGAACAGTACTTGAGAAAATATATTTTTAACATCACGTATATTGATGATACTTGAAAAAGCAGTATTTAGGAAAGTGTATTTGAACACCCCGTATTTGAAGAGACTATGTCATAAAGATTTCTCTTTATATATATATATATATATATATATATATATATATATATATATATATA
>ML346922.1:0-109218 GCA_005239505.1 Nicotiana paniculata | reverse complement strand
CGGATAAGGTTGTATTATTAAACATTATAAAAAAACTTGGCAAGTGAATTTCGAAAAAGGATTCAAATAATATTTTGTGGTTTTTAAAAGAGAAATCGGTCATTTACTTGAGTATTTGTGTTCCCGCCATATTCGGGGTGGGTTGTTGATTGTGCATGTCTGCATGTGACCGCTTCGCAAAATGTACATTCCGAGCGGAGTGTTATTTCCCCCATTCTCATGGGAGCGGGCCGTATGCCACGACGAGATTGAAAGAAATATTATGGTTCGGACCGTTCGACCCTCGTCAGTGCACAGAGATGATTATTATGATGGCTCAGGCCGGTTGTCCTTATCCCGTATGCGCATGCTAAATTGTTAAATGTTTTTTTTTTGAAGTGATAAGATATTTGGGGGAAAATAAATAAGAAATTGTGGATTTATGATATTTGGGGGAAAACAAAGAGGAAATTATTTATTTAAGATATTTTGGAAGATAATGAGAAAGTGGTAACTGGTTGTTTATTTCCAGTATTTACTTGGATTTCAGTGCCTTATATATATGATGTTTTACTACCTTTACATGCCTATCGTGTTCATCTTATACTGTTAATTAATTTGCTGGCCCTTAGTGAGTCTCTAATTCGACCTCTCGTCATTAGCTCTCTGAGGTTAGGCGGGCGACTTACTGAGTACACGTTATTTTTGTACTCATGCTACACTTGCTGTGCATTTTATTGCACATGTACTTTCATAGCAATGTGGAGGATTCGGAGACTTAGGCAAGCTGCATCATCCGGAGGTGATCCGCAGTTGACAGAGTCTCTCTCGTACTGTATTTGTTATATTATTTTAAATTTCCTCGTCCAATTTGTACTTCAGACATGCTTTGTAATGGTTGTATAAATTCTTAGAAATTGCTCATGTACTTGTGACACCGGGTTCTGGGATGTGTTGGGATATATTTGCTAAAGTGTAATATTTAAACTATTGTTTTACTTGACAAATTTTATTTAGCTAACATGTAATAAAGTGAAAGGAAATGATTTTTCATAAATGATAAACAGGAATTTATTTCGACTAATTAATGTTTGGCTTTCCTGACAATGGTGTCCGGCGCCATCACGACCGTAAGGATTTTGGGTCGTGACAACATGGTATCAGAGCGCTAGGTTCTCATAGGTCTCACGAGTCATGAGCAAGTCTAGTAGAGTCTTGTGGATCGTTCGAGAGGCTACATGGATGTTAGGAGTACTTCCCTTCTTGATTCCTCATCGTGCGATTTGATTCCCTTAAGGCTTATGCCTAAGTTTATTCTTACTCCACCTTACACGTCGCGAAGCGCTTGCTATGAATCAGGAATTTGAGGAATTGAAATGGTGCTACGGATGTAATTCGAGATGTTTCCATGTATAATTAGTTGGGGCTGTTGTTATGGCCCTGCAAAAGAATAATATGTTGTTTCAGCTCAGTAGCTGTGTTTTTAAGAGCATTAAGGCTATGCTCAGGTAGTGATGATGCTTGTGATTGGTTGTCGCGCAATGTCGATATGATGATAGAATGATTACCCATATGTTGGGGGTGATGAATAGTTCGAGGGGAGGTCTTCTCAGAGTGTGATTTCGAGATTTCGATATTTTAGTTCCGGCAGGGGGAAGGCATTTGGATTATGAATGGTCCGGTTGGGGTTGATTAAGTAGTAAGACTGGGTGTCTTCAAGTGAGGTGGGATATGCACCTGTGACGTGAAGTCGTTGTCATAGATCGAATGGAATGTGTTAAGTTTGTCGGTGCTATGGTTTCTTCGGTTACGTGGGGTCAGAGTATTGAGAAGGAGTATTGAAGAATGCGGTTAGCAGAGACCGCGAGGTGTGGTGGTTCAGTACTGGATAAGTGTTGATAATGAAGGCAGCTAGAGAAAGATGATCTTCGGAGAGCTTGAGGTAGTGATGATCTGCTGGTTTGAGAGCTACAGAGAATGGTACTGAAGTGAGGCTCGGGGGTGGTTCCATTTCTAGGAGGCCAGGTGTAAGAAGCGGAAGTCAAGCAGCCGCAAAGTGGGGGAGCGACAGCGTAGCTTGAAATTTGAAGATGTTGTCGCGTATTTAATGGATGTCCATGAGGAGCGGATGGACTAGTAAAGTTGGTAAATGAAGCAGGGCGTAGGATGGGGTATTGAAGTCGTAGAAAGCGTGCATTTCAGCATCGTTGAAAGGTGTCCGCGGGTGATTTCCCCAGGTGGTCCATCTCCTGTGAATAGGGTAGCGGTAACATGGTTGGCAGGTCTCGGTGAGGGGTTCTAGTATCTATTCGGTAGGAGGCGGAATGTGTGAATGATGCTAGAGAATTTGAGTACTTAGGGAGTGCTAGCAAGAGAATTTGGACGGATTGGTTGAGCAAGATCGTGTTATCAAAGGAGAAAGGATCTTGGCAGGGTCTAGAGTGGTGCAAGGTGTAGCTTCGGGCTAAGTGGGGGAGTCCCACCATCTGCAGTTGGGTTGTAGGGTTGTCTTCTCATAGGATTGCGGATTGTCGGCGTGTTGGCAAGTTATTTCAGCTAAGGGATAGGAGTAAAATAGTGATTGTGCGTGGAATTTGAGGAATGTGTGAAAGAGTTGGCCCTGTCGGATCAGGGTTAGGCTTTGGAAGATTCAGAATTTATGCTTAAGGCATGGGCGAGTTGTAAGGATAGTGACTCAGTCACATGCTTCAAGGGAAAGGGAGTTCATGTGCTAGAAGAGCCTTGCAGTTGATTGTATGCGGAGCCAGCCAGAGTGGGTGACTCTCAATAGCGGTCCTAGTGAGTTCAACAGTTAAGAATGCGGCGTTTTAAGGGTTTCAGGCAGCAGTGTGATCGAGAATCGAGCTTTTGCAGAGTAATTTCTGAGAAAAAAGAGAATGGTTGGAATGTTCTATGGTGTGATTCAGCATACAGGATAGTATTGGAGGAGTGGGAGAAATAAGGTCCGGATTGTAGAAGATGATCAGGATGGTATGAGACGGGTTGAGGGATTTAGGCAGCATAGTCTCGTGAATCAAGGTCACTCAGGATGAGTGAGGGTTGAACTTGCTATGATTTGAAGGAAGTTGCTATTATTCCTGAAGCAATTGAAGATGATTAAAAGAAGATAGATTGATTAGCCATATTAGCCATGGTTGAAATGGTACATTTACGGCAGTGATCAGTTCCTTCGGTATGATTAAGTTATGCATGTGGTTTGTGTCGGTGTGTGCGGGGTTTGTCGGTCGTCGTGATGGATTTCATGTTGCTGCTACTAGCTGGGCTCCACCCACGGGTAGTGTACCCGGGGTATGATGAAGTGCTATTGTCTGGCCTGTAGCTTGGGCAGTAGGGGTATGGGCTCCCCCTCCTGCCTGAGATGTGGCAGGATCCGCTGGAAATAAACCAGCCTGGGACATAGTGTCCATGAATCGCCTCATACGGCCCATGATCTCCTGGAATCCTGGCGCCGTCATGAAATCTACTGGAGCAGGACCTGCTGGGGGAACCTCACCCTGCTCATCTATAGTAGGGTCCTCTGGTGGTACGACTGGAATAGCTCGGCGACGCCCTCGTCCCCTACCTCGGACTGGTGCCCTTCCCCGGCCTCTACCACAACCGTGAACAACGAGGGTAGCGGCCCCATCTGGATCTGGAACATCGGATGCTCGCGTCCTCACCATTCGTGAGAGAATAGAAGAACGAAATTTAGTAAACCATTGACCGCACGATAGAATAAAAATAAGGAGAGGTTTTCCTAACACCCCATAGCCTCCCGAAGATAAGTACAGACGTCTCCATACCGATCTGCAAGACTCTACTAGGTTTTCCCATGACTTGTGAGACCTACATGAACCTAGTGCTCTGATACCATGTTGTCACGACCCAAAATCCTAACTGAGGTCATGATGGCGCCCAACAGCGGGGTCAGGCAAGCCGACTCTAAATTTACTAATGGTTCCTTCTTATTAGTTTAAACACTTTAAAATATACTCAGTTTTTAATAGTTAAAACGTGATTTGACAAGGATAGTTAACCAGTTTTAATCAAAACAGTCATGATGAGAAATGAGCCAATATGTATAGATACAAACCCGTAAACCAAAATAACAAATACGTGTGTGCCAGGAACTAGTGTCACAAGTCCTATGGGCATACTAACAGAATATACAAAACATAATATACAAGCCCACTGTCTGAAATGAATAGACGGGAAATAAGCAAAAGAAAACTCCAAGGTGCCGCCGAGGATCGTCAGGAGAAGCAGCTCACCGTGAAGTCGGGTCCAACTGAAATCAGAATCGAGATCCGGTCTGATAACCAGATGCACCAGCCTCAGAACCTGTACAATTAAGTACAGAAGTGCAACATGAGTACATAAACAAATATGTACCCAGTAAGTATCCCGCCTAACCTCGAAAAGGTAGTGACGAGAGGTAGACGTGATACTTACTAGGGTCAAAAATTTCTAAATAACATGATTTAATAGGAACTAGGCAGGCATAACAGTCGTAGAAATCACAAGGAGATAATTCATCAAGTGTAGTTGTATTTACCTTTGCATGTCAAATTACACTAGCACATAATGTACTAAATTCCCTTATTAACATGAACCAGTTTGTACAATTACAACAAATTTCCAGGAATCATACAACACATATTAGGCCGGACACGTACGACCGAAACGTCGCGAAAAATAAATGTGCACTGCCGAGGGTCGAACGGATCGAACCATAGATGCATCTATTACCCCGCTCACGAATCGAACATGCGACGCGGCTGACATAATATTAGGTCTATTCCGCTCATGAATCATACATGTGGCGATGTGCCGCCTACATGCATAAAATTATCAATTTTTAGGGAATTATCAGAGATTATTCTTTGAGGCAAGAACCTAAGCAATATATCATGGACCACAACTTCCTAATATTCTAATGCCAAATAAAGGATAATAAGAAAATCAAGATACGTGTAGGAATACATGTAAGGCACATATAAGCATGCTCGTGAGTCCTAGAACTACCCAACATAACATAGTAGTAGCTACGCACAGACTCTCGTCACTTCGTGCATACGTAGCCCCCGCAAATAAGGACATACAATTATTTATAATCACCTATGGGGACAATTCCACTTTACAAGGTTAGAAAGGAGACTCACCTCGTGTCGAACCTACTCCCCGGACCAAGAAAGCGCCCGAAACTCTGAACTCTACACCTGAGGACTCGAAACTAGCCAAATGCTATACAAATTCATTAATTTATGCTCAAAACATGGAAATTCTCCTACTCATTTAGTAAATTTCCCATTATTGAAGAAATTCTACAATCCAACTCCGGGCCCACATGCTCGGATTCCGAAAATTCTCGAATGAAACACTCACCCATAGCCTAAGGATCATTAATATACGATTTCTACTTGATTTTATAGCTAATTCATGGATAAATTCTCAAATTATCGAAGGCCCTAGGTTACTACCCCTATTCTTGAATTTACACTAATTTAGGTAGTTAATTAAGCTAATATTTCATGCATGAACCTAATATTATAGTGGAAGTTACTTACCTTCAATAACCAGGTCGTTTTCCCCTCTAAAATGGTGGAAATCGCCCCAAGGAAGAAGATGAAGATAAGGGAAATGAGTTAATTCCCGTGTATAAAAACACATTGTCTGAACAGCGTTTCCGCACCTGCGGCTCGAGGACCGCACATGTGGTCTTGCACACCTGCGAAAATGGACTAGGATGCCTGGGCCCGCACCTGCGGAGTGGAGACCGCACTTGCGGCTCCGCTGCTGCGGAATTTTATCCGCACCTGGGAGAATTGGCCTGACCACTGGGGTGTCGCACCTGCGAGGCTGGGACCACAGGAGCGGTTCCACACCTGCGACTAGGCAACCGCACCTGCGAACACACCAAAACAGGTGCACCAGCAACTAATGCAGCTGGTTTTTGGCCTCGTGTGGTGTCCGAGAGGCACCTGGGCCCACCTGAACCCCCGTCCAAATATACCAATGAGTCCCAAATCATAATATGGACTCTCTCGAGCCTTAGGAACACCCAAAACAACGCTAAAACTCAAAATCACACCTCAAAACCACTAGAACCAAACTTAGGAACTTTAAGTTTTCTAAACTTCGCTAACCATGCGCCGAAACGACCTATACTACTCGGAATGACACCAAATTTTGCAGGCATATCATAAATGACATAAAGGAACTATTCCCAGTCTCAAAATTCTATTCGAACCTCGATATCGCAAAAACACGTCCCAAACCATAATAGGAACTTAAGGAACTCTTAGTTCAATATTGGGCGCTGAAACGCTCCCGGGTCATCAGAAACCCATTCGAACATATGCCCAGGTCCGAAATCATCATACAAAGCTACCGGAATCATCGGAACTAGATTCCGAGGTCGTTTACTAAAAATGTTGACCGAAGTCAAACTTGGCCTTAAAGGCCAACCTTAAGGAACCAAATGTTCCTATAGCACTCTAAACACCTCCGAATCCCGGACCACCAGTCCCCACAAGTCATAAATCATAATAAGACGCTATGGAAAGTTTCATTTAGGGGAACGTGGTCTGATAACGTAAAACGACCGGTCGGGTCGTTACAATTAGAACCCTAAAAATGTAAATATGGTTGTTCAAGAAATAATTACAGCTTAGTATAAATATAAATGATAAAATTAAGCACTAAGATTATTATAAAACCATTTGCGATGCAATTGGTAACTATTTATATATAATAAAAATACTGGGATGAATTAATTAAAAATCCTTAAAAAATGCAAAAATTATGAAAAATATTAATTGATGCTGAGGCATTATTTTGAAGCTATATATGAATTTTAAAAATAATATAGGAAAACTTGGGTATCAACAGCTGCCCTTCTTTACCCGGGGAGGATGAAAGAGTTATCGGGTAAAGATATAATGGCCAATTTTGACCGAGTAGGCTGATTTGATAGGCATAGGCCGCACTCTGGTCTCCGAGCTGCCTACATATCCCTGGTTTTACAGGAATCAGGCCGTGTGTAGTTCTGGATTCACCGACGAAATATGCCGATGAAGTCATCACAAGAACGAACACAAGGTTTTGAATGGTTGCGGTGAGTGGTCAGGTTTGAAGTAATGTGAAGGAAATGGAGCGGGATTGCTCCCGGTGGGATTATGGTTGCTCAATCAGGTTACCTGCAAATGAAAGATGCACTACAAGCATATATTTTGCCTATATTTAAATATGATGCGAATTCCCTTCAGACCATGAGAATTGTCTTCGGACGGTTGAGGATGACGTCCTTATACCATGATGTCCTGGGCCATGAATTGCGTGGTAAGGGATTCGCAGGCCATGAAATGGTGTTCTCGGGCCATGAAAATGGTGCCTCCGAGCCATGAAACCTTTGAATAATGATATGCAAGCTTGAGATATCCTCAGGCCATGGCATGGTGTCTTCGGGCTATGAGGATGGTGCCTTCAGACTATGACGCCTTCGGACAAGTTGGCGGTATTTTAGCCTATGAAGTGCAAAGACATGATATTAGAAGCAACAAGACAGGGCTTATTCTTGTATGAAGTTGAGCGCAGAGCTTAGCCCGAGAGAAGATGAGAGGCAATGCAAGAAAGACAGTGCTTAGTCTCGTGCAAAGATTCGGGACAGGGCTTAGTCCCATGCAAAGAGAAGGCAGTGCTTAGCCTTATGCAATATTCGGGACATGGCTTAGTCCCATGCAAAGAGAAGGCAGTGCTTAACCTTATGCAAGTAGAGAGGCAGGGTTTAGCCTCATGCAAATAGAGAGGCAGGGCTTAGCCTCATGCAAATAGAGAGGCATGGCTTGGCCTCACTGAGACAGAGCTTAGTCTCATGCAAAGTTCGGGACATGGCTTAGTCCCATGCAGAGAGAAGGCAGATCTTAGCCTTATGCAGATATGGAGGCAGGGCTCAGCCTCATGCAAGATTGAGACATAGCTTAGTCTCATGCAAAGTTCGGGATAGGGCTTGGTCCCATGTAGAGGGAAGGCATGTCTTAGCCTTATGCAAATATGGAGGCACGACTTAGCCTCATGAAAGATTGAGACAGAGCTTAGTCTCATGCAAATAGAAGGCAGATCTTAGCCTTATGCAAGTAGGGAGGCGGGGCTTAGCCTCATGCAAGATTGACACAGAGCTTAGTCTCATGAAAATAAGTGATAGAAGAGTATTTATTAGCTGGAAGTGAGTTTGGTATCTTTATTGCTAAGAAGGTTGTGATTCCAAGGTGTGCATATTCCTTATTCCTGCATTCAAATAAAAGTCATGAGTTTTGCAGGGGAAGGTTGGTTCGTGCCTTCGTCTGCTTGCTTGATTTGCTCTGTTCCGTCTGAAAACCCTGTTCAAATTATCGGGGTAGCGTTCGCTAAAGCAGAGTTTATGTTCAAAAGTATGCATGCATAATTTTCGAAGACATAGTAAAATATAGTTTAGAAATTCTTAGATGAACCAGTGACTGTGACACGATCAAAGACATTGCGACTGCTTTTGCCATAGAATTTTGAGGGTCCTCCTCAAAATTCAGCCCCAGTTAACTGAATAACACTTCTGAGTGCTCTATATGCTGCGATTGGCTGAACTTGCTTCGGAATTTTGAGGGCCCTCCTCAAAATTCTGCCCCAGTTTCTGATTATGATGGAAATGGAAATTTATTGAATTGTGACCGAACCCACAGGGCTGCCTATATATCCCCTATTAAACGGGAATCAAGTCGAGCGTAGTTCAATTTACATCATGTAGAAAAGCATAGGATGATTTACACATAATATCTTTTGACTGCATCTGAGTTGATTGGTTTTGGCCAAATTTCTCCGTCCATTTCTGCGAGTATGAGGGATCCTCCTGTCAATACTCTGTGAACCATGTAAGGACTTTCTAGTTGGGAGAGAATTTCCCTTTGGATTCATCTTGATGCGGGAAGATCTTTTTCAACACCAGCTGCCCCGATGTGAGCTGTCTCGGCTTGACTATTTTGTTGAAGGCTCTGGACATTCTATTCTGATGAAGATGGTCGTGACATACTGCATTCATCATCTTTCCGTCTATGAGGGATAATTGATCATAGTGGTTCCTTATCCCTTCTGCATTGCTGAGTTCGGCTTCTTGTATGATTCTTAAAGAAGGAATTTCTACCTCGGCGGGAATGACAGCTTTGGTACCATAAACCAGCAGATAGGGAGTTGCCCTGGTTGATGTGCAGACTGTGATACGGTATCTTAATAAGGCAAATGGTAACTTCTCTAACAATCTCTTCCAGTATCACATCTTTTTCTTCTGTTTCTTCTGAGTCACTGTCCTTCTGTTGCATTGTCTCATTACATGTCACAATTGTTGGTTCATAAAGGTAAGAAATAGTAATGTTGTAGGGATAGAGATATGAAATAAAAATAGTAACAATAAAACATCAAGCCATTTAGAATGTCAAATAATATAATTTCAAATAATTTTTTTTCGAAATGAAACATTAAAAAATATTATTTAAAACAAAATGCCAAAGAGGAAATCATTTTCAAAAGTAAACAATGCTATCAACCTTGCTACCCAGAGACTTGTCGTGCCCTTGATGGTTTAGCGGTCTAGTTCTTGAGAGATGCTCCTTCTCCACTATCTGGATAGTGAGGCCATCTTCCTCCTCCTCCTCAACTATTACACAACAATCCATATCATCGCCTTCCAAGAACAAATTCCTCAATGCCGCCAACGCTTCTTCTTCCTCTGATCCCCATATAATATCGGCCTAATGGAAGGTCTGATTCAGGTGTCGCACAGGCTGCTCAAGTGGATAGTATGGACCACACCACGGTGGGGACCAATCTTGTTATTCTTTCTAGGTGTATTGGTATCCCAACCCAAAAGTGGTACCATGGTGCTTTGGATGTATTGGTTTGGAGATGCCCTGAAGATTCTTACTAAGCCCCTTGTCGGGCTCATATCCTCTCCATTCTAGCATGCTTGCTATCTTGCTACTCCACCACTTATCTTTCTCAATCGCGTTGACCCGCTCGATACGATGGTAGGTTTCTCCACCTAACCTTCTTCTGTTTTCAATCACCGGGATAGTTTGACTAGTGTAAATGGGGTTGCTCCCATCTCCATGGATAATTACTTCCTGGTAGTTCCATTCGAACTTCATAACCTGATGCAAAGTTGATGCTACAGCACCATCGGTGTATCCATGGTTGTCCTAACAGCAGATTGTAAGAGGCGGATATGTCCAGTACATGAAACTCAACATCAAACCATGTAGGACCCATCTGCATGCAGAGATTAGTTTCTCCCATGGTAGCTCTCTGAGATCCGTTGATGCTTTCACATTCATAGTTCCCTCTCATATCTCATGTAAGCCTTTTCCCAACCTCTTCAACGTTGTCAATGGGCAAATGTTGAGGCTGGATCCTCAATCAATCAAAACTCTGGCGATAAACTTATCTTCACATTGCACTGTGAAGATAAGTTGGGTACATATTCTTCACCCAACACCTTCATTAGAGCATTCCTGTGTGCCTCATAATTTTGCAGTAGCGACAGGATAGATATATGAGCGGGAGTCTTGTTCATATGATCAATGACAGAGTACTCCTTTGCATGTACCTTCCTCCAGAGGTAATCTGGAACAGTCTCAATGACGGGCGGTTTGTTAGAAGCTTGCTTACTGGTTTCTCCTAAGTGTTCAGGTGTATAAACCCTTCCTGTTCTAGTCATTCCTTGTGCAGCGGGATTCTTCTGTCTTTGTCTTTCCTTTTCTTCTAGCCTCGGCCATATAATTCCAAGGTACAACACTAGAACTGAAGGGTGGTGTGGACAACACTATTATAATGAAAGGTGTGGCTACCGCCACTTCAAATGGAGTGAGTATTGCTGCAGGTAGCGTTACCTCTACTTCTAAAGGAACTGATGCGGCTACCTCGACTTCAACTGGCGGATGTACCTGTACCACAATGGGATTGAGTGTGACTGCAGGTTTCTTAGGATCATCACCTTCTCGAATAAGCCCGATGGATCCCTTGGGATCCCACTCTTCATCAATTTCTATCACATTGACCCCTCCACCCCTATGATCTGGGAGAGGATTATTGCGGACATTGGGTGCAGCTTCTTTCGCTTGTATGACCTTACTATCAATTATTTTTTGTATCTTGTCTTTCAAGGTGCGACACTCGTCAATAGTGTGTCTCTTCATGCCAGAATGATATGCAAAGGTCTTGTTTGGATTGACCCATTGAGATGAATTCTCCATTGACACATTGGGAATAGGGGTGACATATCCAGCGACTTTCAACCTTTCATATAATTGATCGATGGGTTCAGCAATAGCGGTGTACTGTCTGGGTGGTTTGCGGTCAAAATTAGGCCTGGTTTTTTTGGTAATTTGGACGAGTTGGAGGTGACTGATAATAGGACGGTTGGGTGTTATAGGTGTGGTAGGAGGTAGCAGGTTGGGAATATCTGGGAGGTGATGGTTGGTATGTGGGTGGAGGTTTTAGTATGTGAGTGGAGGGGTCTGGTATACAAATGGAGTTTTGGGTCCTTGGGCAACCATTACTATTCCCACATCTTTCTTCTTTAATATACCACCTGATTGCAATGCTTTATTCGTGCCTGCAGTGCCTCAAAATTTGTCACCATCCCGCTTTTATACCTTCTTCAATCCTCTCTCCTAGTTTGATGATATCGGAGAACTTATGATTCTCAATAACCATTAGACTTTCGTAATATTGTGTATCCTATGCTCGGACGAAGAACTTGTTCATCTGTTTCTTGTACAATGTTGGTCTAACCTTGGCTGCTTCCGACCTCCATCGAGTAGCATACTCGCGGAAATTCTCAGTTGGCTTCTTCTTTAAGTTCTGGATATAAAAGACATCCGGCGTATTTTTCATATTAAATCTAAACAGGTCCATGAAGTCGGACGCCATGCTCACCCAATTAGCCCACTTTTTAGGATTCTGGCTTATGTACCAGGATAGAGCATCTCCGGTAAGACTCCTCATGAAGAGCTCCATTCTAATCCTTTTATCTTTTCTGACCCCCACGAGATTGTCATAATAAGTCCTCATATGAACCTTGAGATCACCCGTTCCATCAAATATTTCGAACTTGGGAGGTTTGTAACCCTCCGGCAGTTCCACATCCAGTTGTATGCATAATTCCTCAGAGTTCAGACCTTCTATTACTTTACCCCCTTCAACACCTTGAACCCGACTTGTCAACTTCTTGAGCTCTTCAGCCATGTTCTGATGAGCAGGTCCTTCTCAGCAGATTCTGTTGTATAGGAGATTGGTTAAGTGGAGTGAGGTAGGGTTTATATGTATATAGGGTTGTTCTGGTGAAGGCCAGGATTTTGGGCATAATGATGATCATTGGTGGAGTTTTGGGGTTCGGGAATAATTTATGGGGTATCTTGGGGAGTATGGTAGGTGTTTTGTGGGTATTGAGTAGGGAGATGCTGATTTTGAGGAGGGGTTGTATACTGGTGAGGTGCGGGAGGGGTGTTTGTTGGGTGTGTTATGAGGTGGTGCAAGGTTCTGGGTGTCGGGGACATTCAATGTGAGGGAGAGATACAAGTTACGGACCTGCTCAAGCTCACCATGTAGTGCAAATATCTTCTTCCCAAGCCATAAAACCAAATCATTTGGGGCCTGAGTGCCCCGGCCATCGGAAGTTTCCTCGTTCTCAACATGTATGGTGTTGTCTGTTATGATGCCATTTGTATCATCCATTTTAGCTTTCCCTTTTCCTTTCGGTACACTTGGAGGAGGAGAAGGTGGAGGGCCCCTGGATCTGGTATGATAAGCTGATGACACCAGTATGCGTGAACCAACCTTGGGGAATGGGAATAATCAAAAAGGAAAGGAAAACAAAAGGTAACCAAGTAAGTAAGGATTCCAAAAAGAGTATTTGCGGTATCTAAACATATAGTGCGGGAATGTAAATTCGCGTCCTAATTTGGGAACTTCGTTGTGCCCGAGGTAGGCCTAGTGGCAAGTTGATTTGGAGAATTTTAGTGCCAATAATGGCCTCATTTCATTAATGTGCAGCAGATAAATCTAAAACGACACTAAATAAGATAATTCACTAATGGCACTTGGCTTTATTACATTTGAAAAAGCAGGAAAATCTAATCTACTTGGTCCCAGAAGGACCTTCCCCAGGCTTGATCTTCTTGGCTCTGTCGATCAGTTTCCCCAGGTCATGCATGCCCAACGGCAGGTATACTCTCGCTAGATGTCCTCCTTCGCTTCCCTCAGCATTCTAGTAGTCGGTGACTCTTTTCCTTGTCTTCTTCTCCAGTTCCATCAGACCCTGCTCCAAATACTCAAGCCTTTCATTAGATTTGATAGCCATTTCCCTCCATTCATTGATCAGTTCCATATCAGTCTTGTGTTGCTCCAGATGCTCGGCCTCAGACTCATGAACCCTTTTGCGCAGTTTCTGTATTTCACTTGGGCTTCAGCAACTTCGTCTATGACCCTGTTCCCCCGACTGACTCCCGACTCAACTACCCCGTCTATGCTGTCTTCCAACCATGATAAAAAGCACACATGATCTGCGTGGTACTTGTATGGCTCGATGGTATCCCTTTCTACAATAACCTTTAGATGCCACATATGCTGAGCTTCATATTTGTACGGGATTTCATCATCCTGAAAACCTGCCATGTAATGACTCATTTTAGAAACTCGCGGTATGACTTGCTTCTTGCCTGCCTGTCTCATAACCCTGATGGGAACATAATGGTATATTCCCCTTAACCCGATCAACACCAAGTGTGGATTAGATTTTATGATTATCTCACTGGTAGGGAACCATTCGAACATCCATTGAACCTGGTCCTCAGTCAAATTGCCAAGAAACTACGCCCATTTTGTAGAATTTTCCGGTTGAGCAAACCTGTCTTGAATGTAAGTCATTCTCTTAGGGTGATGGAAGGCTATATGATCATTCAACTCCCTTCGTGGAAACTCTTGACGATACCGACCCCTTTGGAGATGCTCCAATAACCAAACCTGTAGTAGAATATTACAACCCTCAAAGTTTTTGAACCCCTTCTGCCAGCGGTCCAAGGCTCGGTAGATGTCAGCTATGATCATAGGGACAATGGTATATGTTTTTCCCATCGATCCCCTCCATTAAATTTTTGGCTACCATAGATAGTCTAGTGTGAATCCTGTCTCCTTTGCTTGGAAATACTATCATACCTAGGAAGCAAACAACGAACACAAAAACCCTGCGGTGAATACGACCCAAAGAAGTGATACAGAATTCATCATGGAAGATATGATAGGATTTTCTATGACCATATCGTTCATAGAGGTAGTCAAAGGGTATGTAGGACTCCTTCAAGCACTCCAAATCATCGATCTTTTTCAAACCCATCATTTCCAGGAACACCCTAGCGGCACGGTTTTCCGGCACCAATAAACTTGGACTGTACCAAGGTAATCCAGAGAATCCCCCTATCTCCTCCAAGAGAGGAGTCATCTTTATGTTTCCAAAATAGAACACGGACCTTTCTCCATCCCAGAACATAGTGGTCGCTTCGATCAACATATTGTTTGGTTGGATATTCAGTAAAGAGGGTAAGTTTTCGAGGACCCTTTTCACATGGTCTTTGTCACTTGGCGAAAGGTCCTCCCACCAATCCAGCATCAATGGTGGTATTCTTTGGACCATGCCGAACCTGGGGACTTCGTGCCTCATTTCTGCAAAACAAATAAGGTTAGACCCTTTCCCTCTCCAGATTAGACTACTTATACATCAACGATTAGCATATTGGCATTTATTTCTCCAAATTAATGCACAAATCGTGGTTGCGTCCATTGGGATTATGGAAACCCCGGTGGACTTTTGGACAAGGCTTTTCATAAAGGGATCTTATGTAGACAACATATTAATCCCAGCTAGGTTTTGACCATGATGCATGTACAACAAATCAGAGTAAGGTTTCTATAGATGTCCAACTGTTACCCTCAAGTGGAAAACTTGAGGAGGAAGGCACGGAACCGTCGACTGCACCACTGATCGACTAGTTTTACCACAAATAAGCCTTTCCGGATTTAAAAGGGTGATATATAGAAAGGGCTCAAACACTCATCAAGCGTTGCTAAGGTATTGATTACGCACGAGTGGAATATGATGTTGAGCATGATTTATGCAACAAAAAATAGCACGGTGTCACGTATTTGCACATTAGAAAATGATAAATGCGGTATTTAATAATTGAAAAGGCGTTTTAAGAAAGAAAACAAAGAGAAAAATCAGTTTCCATAGTAAAAAGGAAATCATAAATGCTTGAAAATAGGCAATTAAATTCACATAAAGTGGGAAAGGGAAACAGTGCGCACGTATTAACAGAATAAAGCATGCTTAAAGACTAATTCACAAAAAGCAAGTTCGTTATGGTAAGAGCCTAAGGGTTATCCCCAGCAGAGTCGTCATGCTGTCGCGCCTCCCTGTTTCTTGCAAATCGGGTTTCGACATTTTGGGACAACTCATTTCCCTTTAGGACGGGGTATGGAATTTGAAGAGTCGTCGCCCTAACAGATTAAGGTGTGTTAGGGCACCTAAAGTAAATAACTCATAAACCGGTTTACTTTACCAGAGATTGGGTAAGAGCTCGAAATTACCTTGAGCGGAAGGTGTTAGACACCCCTCGAGGTCCACAACGGTGGATCCCGACCAAACTCAATTTAAGCGAATTAGTCATAAAGCAATTTAAACAAATAGACATAATTTTAAAATGGGAATAAAAGGGGGTCCTAGGTTCATTAGCCTATAGGATCACTTCTATGCAATACTCAGTAACCTCCCTCAAATAGAGGTGTCACGCGTAGCATTAGCGCATAGGTCATCATCTCCTTTACTACCCAATTACTCTTCCCCTTTTCAATTATCTTTTAAGCGTTCTAATAGTATCCGGTATGTATTCTATGCGTGCGCTACTCGTCCCTTACCTATGGCCCTGGAGGTGTTTAGGACCTCTATTTCAAGGTGGTTCTAGACTCACCTATGTTGCTTAAAAGGAGAAAACTAAGCGACAAACAAAAATCATATGGGACTGTCATATAAGGAGAAATTAAAGGGGCTCATATTTACCTCCACAAATAGACAAATAATTGCACGCTTATTCAAACAAAAAGTTTTAAATGATTTAGGAGTCCTACAGGCAGGATATCTAAATGAGCATATATAACAATTTTATTAAGCGAGGCAGCGAATACCTATAAATTTTCCTACTAATTTTTTTTAATACATAATCTGAGCGCGTTTCAAGCAGGAAGAAAAATCAATTTTAACACAGGATTTTAATTATCCCACAGTCTTGCATAAGTGATAACCAGGCAGAATCCTATAGAGATGATATCTAAACGTTAACCAGACCATGATAATGAACTAGTGATTGATTTTAATAGGCAGACTTCATCTTTTAGATCTTATAGGCATGTTTTTTATGTGCTGAAACTGATTACAAACATTATGACATCTAAACATAGAAACTGATTTCATACATTTTTCTCTATAGGCATGATATCTAAGTGTTGAAGCTGTTTTTACACTTATCTTCTATATGCATGATGTCTAAGTGTCAAGACTGATTTTTATGTGTTTCCTATAGGCATGATATCTAGGCGAATGAAGGTGTTAACTAATTGCCAAGCGAATGCAACAAAAGAACCTAGAAACATGATTTCTAATGCACACATAGAGGTTTTGAAAATATGGTACTTGAGGAAGAATTGATAACGACCTAGAAACAGGATTTCTAAGATGCAAAAATGTGAAAATTCAGGATTTCAAAGAATGAGATAAATCCTATGAGCATGATTCTAATGTATATAAAACATCACCACAATAATCTATAGGCATGACTTCTACCCGAACCCAAAAATATATACGTATAAAGCTCTTCCCCATCTTTTACTAATAACCTCATATTCTATTTTACAAAGATTGTTATTACAGGCCAATACAAATGACTTATATAATGAAAATCACTATACTATAAGGAGCCTTGGCAGGCCAAATGTCAATCCCGGAAGCCAGGCCTTAAAGCAAGTCTGAAGTACACCAATAGTCCATAATACACCAAATGGCTTCTGGTGTGTCAAAGTTCCCAAGGGACTCAGGGACTCAGGGACCCCGAGCAGTGCTCACACCAGACCTTCTCAAAGAAATAGTTTTTTTTGTCAACAAGTTTGGAAATGCCATCCCTAGTGTGTCAGAGTTCGGAGGAGCCTCATGGACTCCTAGGCAGTGCTCACACTGGAGGGGCAGGGCCCTATATATCTAAAAGTATGAGTTGAAAAAAAAAGGTAGGAGATAGTTTTAGAAAAATCTTGGAATTTAGAAGTGGACAGAAACAGATTACAAGATCACAAACAGAACAAAACCACATCTTAGCAGATTGGTTCAGACATGGGTGCCAATAGTCACAACAAGAGCAGGAACACTTGAATTATAGGCAGAACAGGGTCACAATTGAGTCAAACAAGGTTTCACATTGCTGAAGTTGACTTAGTTTATTAACTATTACTAGGTGGAATCATATAGACATGTATTTAGCAGAGAGAAACATGTTGAAGTTAAAATTACTAATCAGACAGCCATACAGAAAAGGTAGCAGGAATTTAAAGCACATTAGTCTTGAAAGAAGTACATAGAAATCATGAATTGATCAGGAGCATGCTAGGGTAAATTATCAGCATATCGAACAGGACATGAATGGAGGCATGCTAGTTGAGAAGGAGATAGACAGGAACTACATAGCAAACAGGAGCATCGAAGTCTGAAATAAAATATTACTATAAAACACATGGAACAACATAAAGTAAGAACTAAGGCATAATGGTTAATGAAAAGATGGTTAGGAATCAGATTTCAAAAGAGAAGCATATTGGAATTCATAATAAAACTGACTACATAGCATATAGAAGAGAACATGATAACAGAAATAGGGGCATACCAGTTAAAAGATAGCAAGCAGGAGGGTGAAGGCGAGTTGAATCCAATAGTCTAGCCTTGGCTTTCAGCCAGCTAGACAGTGCACAAGTAACAGAAAGAATTACAATGAAGAGTGTGTGTAAGTAAGAGTTTTTGTGTGTGTGTGTTTAGATATTTTCCTTAGTGTGTTTGTGTATTTTTTAAATCAGAAGGGGGGGGGGGGGATTATATAGCACTTAGCAGGGTAAAACAAATAAGGCAAAGAATATTAGAGTTCATAAATAAGGCATACAAGTAAAATTAGCCCGTTAATTGGGGCTAAACTCAATCAAATAACTCAACAGAATTCGGGAAAGACCCCTTAAATTGGGGAGAATAAATTAACAGCTTAGATTGGGGTTTAAATAAGGCAAGAAATAAGTCATAGGCCATTTATAAGTCGGTTGGAATAAATTAGAACCCAGAAATCCAATCAATAGCATAATTAAGGAAAGTAGTACCAATTTATGTTTCACAAATAAGGAAAATAGGTAAAAATCACAGAAAGTAACAATCTTAGCAGAATAATATAATTTCGAACCCTAATTAGTCAAATAAAATCAGTTAATTAAAGAATAACAGATAAATATTGAAACAATAAATGAGATAAGCAGAAACCCTAGGATTTAAGACATAGACATGAGAATCAGTCCAACAAGTAAAGAAAAGTAGGGTTAAACACTTAGAAAAAAATTTAGTATTTGTAGGAACTTAAAGGGATGAAACTTCAGCTTTAGAGAAAACAAAAATCGGTTAATAATAAGAGAACAAAGAAAGTTTTTAAAGAGAAATATCAAATAAAACTTAAAATCATCTCAGATCTACAAGGATCTGAACAGACTCAAGTAGAAAGAAATTAGGGTTTTGAAGAATGGAACGAGGTGAGAAAAATCCAGTTAAGAACTAGAGTTTCAAGCCATAAACATAAAAAATAACAATACTCACAAACATAGTGACGAACACAAGGCAAGTTCATCGAAAAGTGAAGAGTTTAGGTCGACTCTGAGTTGACTCTATTTGAGATTCCTTCAAACCATGGAGAAGTCGAACAACCAGTGAAGGTAAGAGGCCGGATAAAACCTAAGATCGAAGCGGAAAACCATGGATTGAAGGGTGTTCATATGATGGCGGGCTAGGGTTAGGGGAAGGTTGAGAGAGAAGAGAGGAAGAGGGGACTTAGGGGCGGAATTGAGAAAATGATTAGGTTTAGGGTCATTTGGTGTTATTAAAAAAGGAAATGGATCCTGGACCGTTGATCTTCTGAGATCAACGGCCAAGATTCCATCTAGGGTCGGGGCGGTTTGGAAGAATTGGGTTTTAGGTATTGGGTTGTGTTCTAATCTGGATGGGGTAATAAATTGGGGTAAGGTCCGAAATTAAAAGTGGCTATTTGTTAAATACCCAATTAATTTGGTAACTAATTCGTAAAATAGCTCATAAATGATAAAATTGATATTTATGCATGAAAATAATTTAAAATAATTACTTAATATTATAAACATATAAAAGGTCATTTTCTTGTGAAATAAGGTAATTATGCACATGTGGGATCCACATTTTCAAATAGTCCCAAAATTTTAGGATTTTTTCTCGACTAAGCTCGACTACCACTTCTTGTTCTCACAGAGCCCTAATTCTAGGTTTTTGCTTAACTCTCAAGAATTTTCTGATTTACATTGCATGCTCTTCGTCATTATCTGATTCAATATCTTTTTAATTTTGGGAGTATTTGAGCGACATAGTTTGAGTGAATGGAGATTAAACACACTGGTGCATGTCTTCTTATTGTGATTGAAATTTTGAATTTCATTAAAATTAACCTTTACGTTGGTATAATTGATAGGTTTTGATTCTATATTTTGTTAGATATGTTACTGTTTGATTCAATTGTCTTTGTTAAAAAAATTTCTTGTTCAACTTAACAGCTTTAAAGCTGTGAGTTTTTTCTACTGAAGCTTTTAAACTAAGTTAGAGTACTATTAGGATTTTGTTGTACTATAATTCCTCCCTTTTTGTTCTTGATATTATGAGAAAAACATGAAATTTTATCCTAATTTCTGCCCATATCCTTAAAATTCTTTGTAGAAATAATACACAATTTATATTTTTGTATTTTGCAGAGAACTGTTTTGGCAGACTTACGAGTCCTGTAACTCGGCAATATTTTCTGTCATAACCTTAGCTTTTGATGGTTTATTGGAGCTTGAACATCCAAGTTTGTGCAGGTACAATTTGTTTCGCTATGTGAAAATAACATAATTTTCGATAGTATGAAAATGGCTAGTGATGTTTTATTTGTGGCCAATCACTACAAAAAAAAAACAGTGTTTAGCGACAGCCGCATTCCGTCGCTAAATCAATGTTTCCGTCGCTACAGTAGCGTAGCGACAGATTCAAGTTGCTCTCTAAAATGCTCGTAGCTAGGCTCATAGCGATGAAAAATACCAAACTGTCGCAGAATTAGCGACGAAATATATCTGTAGCAAAGTTTAGTGAGGGAAATAACTATCGCTATATTGCGTGTTTTTGTCGCTATTTTGATGACTTTTGTCGCTACAATACATAACAAAATCCGCCGTTTGTTCTTATAGCGACGAAATCGTCTGTCGCTAGTCGTGTTATAGCTAATTCTCCCTACATGATGATGGAATTAATCTGATATTGGTCGATCAGTGTAAAGCATATTATCAAGTCACGGGAGGAGAAAAGAAAATAAGAGTATATGGTCTTGGATCTCAAGCAAAATGCTACCACGGGCCAAATCTTCATGGCTCTTTTGGATCTTATGCTACATCGTCAGCAACACCTCCAAATGCTCAATCAACACCGACAGGAATCTGGATGAGTTAGTGATGCCACTGACAGATCATATAGTTCATGTAATTGTTGAGAGGGTACGCGAATTAGTTTCCTTACCCTCGCATCAGCCAAATACTGATCTTACCAACCACCCATTAGATGTGGCACCGACAGTTCCTACATCTTCTATTACTGCTAACATTGATGAGGTTCATGCATTGGGTTCTGATGATGACTGTAACTCTCCAGCCTCACACAGTTAGCCTACTTTATTTGGACTTTATTGTTGGTCCTTGTGGATTTTTTGTAGTTAATGATACCGTTATATGCATTATGCTAAATATTATGGACCTTGTTGAATATATTGTTAATTTATATTAATATCAGTGACTTTTTATTAAGTGTATTTAATAGCTTTTATGTAATATTCTTAAACAGAGTACATTTAAAATAATAAATAAAAAGAATTTTAAAAAATCAGCAATATATTAAAAATAAATTAGCGACGGATACTTTTCATAGCTAAAATTATCGCGTAAAATTAAATCTTGCGACGAATTAGCGACAAAAGGTTTTTGTTAGTATGCTTCACAAATTGAAACCTCGACACTAGCTTTATTCCCTATCTTTTTTTTAAGAGTTCGAAGGTACCTATACAAGTAAATGGATAGACCATTAAATTCATAAAGTCATGTGTAGCATACTTGTCATAATAAGAGCATAAAAATTTCATAACCTCTCAAAAGGATACATCCATCTATATTGTACAAGTCCAACAATCCTTGCTTCATATGGAAGGTGTACAGGAACATGTTCCATTGAGTTAAAGAATCCAGGAGGAAATATACGCTCTAACTTACACAAGATCTGTGGGATGTCTGCCTCTAATCTCTCCATGTCCACCATCTGAAGAACAGCCGAGGTGAGATCCTTAAAAAATAAGCTCAATTCCGTAAGTGCTTGCCACACGTTACTAGGAAGTAGCTCACGAAAGGCAATAGGCATTAATCGTTGCATGAACACATGGCAATCATGACTTTTCATACCAAATAATTTATACTTGTCTGTGTCTAGGCATCGACTCAAATTCGAAACATACCCATCTGGAAACTTCACATTTTCTAACCAATTAAACAAGGCAATTTTTTGATTCTTCTCTATTGTATATGTACATTTGGGATAGCTTCCATCAATAGGATTCTTTGCCAATTGTGGTGGATCATAATAGTTTATCATATCTTTACGTGCCTTTGGATTGCCTTTTGTTTTGCCATCAACATTAAGAAATGTGTTAAATACATTATCAAATACCATCTTCTCAATATGCATGATATCAAGATTATGTCGGATCATGTTAGAGCTCCAATAAGGAAAATCCCAAAAGATGCTTCTCTTTTTCCATCCACAAGACCTAGAAATTATCCCATTAAATTCTTTTTCATCTAGCTTAGTTACTTTCCTCAGTCCGAACTCACAAATTTGGTTCAAGATTTCCTTTCCTGTTCTAAGGGGTGGTGGGTAGCCTTCTGACAGTCTGACCTTTACGAAAGTTTCTACGATCTCTCCTAAATGGATGATTTTGGTCAAGAAACATTCTATGACTGTCAAACCAAGTTGCTTTCTCCACCATGATGTAATCTAAAGGATTGTGCTTCCTCCATACAATAAGGACATGCTAAGTTACCGGCAATACTCCATCCAGATAACATAGAATATGCTGGAAAGTCATTGATTGTCCACATCAAAACGGCCCTTAATAAAAAAATTTGATTTTTTGAGATGTCAAATGCTTCTACACCCGTCTCCCACAACAAGGTCACTTCTTTGTTGTACCCACACACGTTGACAACAACCTCGGTTTCCATGGGGAAAACGATAATGTAGCCGCCCCAGGGATCGAAGCACCTCAGGTCGGCGTCGAGGGAGTACCAGCTGAGACCTCGTCGACGTCATCTCCCACGTCGCCCTAAATGCCAATTTGGGCATCGACCCCGAAAGTAGCATCCATAGAGAAGCTCGACCAACCAATCAAGATGCACAGGGTGGAGAAGATGACGGATTCAATCTTTGATTGATATTTGAAATGCTGAAAGCTCAACAAGTTGCCATAGCGCAACTTCAAAACCAGAACCGAGCTTCGGGTAGAGCTGAACCCGAGCCCTCACTTGAAGTTGTTCATAGAGCTGAATCAGTATCGAAGAGATCGAATGCCAATGAATCGGGGAATGACCCCACCATCATGAAAATGCTTGAGAAGCTCACAAAGAGAATTGAATCAGGAGAAAAGAAAATCGAGGCTAATGAAAAAAAGGTAGAAACATACAATTCCCGAGTTGACCAAATATCGGGGGCACCACCGATACAAAAAGTGTTTGGATTCGAAGAAGTTCGTGTAGAAGCCTTTCCCCCTAAGTGGGTCTCGTAAGCCCATCCCAAAAACATTCTGCATGCCAGAAATTCTCAAGTATAATAGGACCACCGACCCTAATGAGCATGTCACTTCTTATACATGCACAATAAAGGGAAATGACTTAGAGGATGACGAGATTGAGTCTGTTTTGCTAAAGAAGTTTGGAGAAACTTTATTGAAGGGGGCGATGATATGGTATCATAATTTGCCACCCAATTCCATCAATTCATTCTCCATGCTTGCAGATTCCTTTGTCAAAGCTCACGCCGGACCAATAAAGGTCGCGATCAGGAAGTCGGACCTCTTCAAAGTGAAACAAAAGGACAACGAAATGTTAAGGGAATTCGTATATCAGTTCTAGATGGAATGCATGGACCTACCCCCGATAATAGATGATTGGTCTGTCCAAGCCTTTACTCAAGGTTTGAACGAGTGAAGTTCGGTAGCATCACGACAGCTAAAGCAGAATGTAATTGAGTATTCCAGTCGTGACCTGGGTTGATGTGCATAATCGGTACCAGTCAAAGATCAGGGTCGAGGACGATCAGTTGGGAACCCCTTTCGATTTCGTTTATCCAAACAGACCCGTTGGCAGAATTCAAAGGGACATCAACAGAGAACCCCGATCGAACAGAGATCGATATCAACCATACGACGTAAATCATGGAAACAGCGGTCCAGGGCGTAACCTCGTTCAAAATGACCGAATAAATGATCAACGATAGATCTCCTGAGGGCTCATGAGTAAGAGTGACTTCGATAAACATGTCGAACCCACAGAAGCACCACGACTATTAGAATACAACTTCAGCATCGACACATCAGGGATTGTATCAGCCATTGGGCGAATCAAGGATACTAGATGGCCTAGACCCCTACAAACCGATTCGGTGAAAAAACCCTAATCAAATATGAAAATACCATGGTACTCATGGTCATAGAACCGAATACTGCAGACAACTAAGGGAAGAGGTAGACTATCTATTCAACGAGGGTCACCTTCGAGAAACCTTGAGCGACCGAGCTAAAAATCACTTCAGATACAAGGATGCAAACAGAAAGAACAAATAGGAAGAACCACATCACATGATTCACATGATCGTTAGGAGGGTCGATATTCCGTAGGAACCCGTGTTCAAATGCACCAAGGTGTCGATCACCAGGGAAAAGTAAACTCGAGGCTATGTTCCAGAAGGGACCTTGTCTTTCAATGACGAGGAAGCAGAAGAGATCTCACAAACCCACAATGATGCACTGGTAATCTCTATTCTCATGAATAAAATTCAGGTTAAACGTGTTTTAATTGATCCAGAAATCTCGACCAACATTATTCAATCGAGGGTCGTGGAGCAACTCGGCCTGCGGGATCAGATTGTGCCCGCAGCTCGAGTCGTTAATGGTTTCAACATGGTGAGTGAAACTACTAAGGGTGAAATCATCTTGCCAGTAAACGTAGACGGGACCATTCAACAAATAAGGTTCAATGTGATCGAGGGCGATATGAGATACAATGCCCTGCTCGGAAGACCCTGGATTCATAACATGAGGGCAGTCCCCTCTACCCTTCACCAAGTTCTGAAATTCCCAACACTGGATGGAGTGAAAATAGTGTATGGGGAACAACATGCTGCCAAAGAGATGTTCGTGGTCGATGAAGTAATACCGGTATCGGCGCCTTCATCGATAAAGGGATCAGATTCAAAAGGAAAGCAGGAGTCTAAATAGCAACCACAATTACCATCCTCGACCCAACCAGAGGAACAGGGGGCGGACGAGGATGACGAACATTGGATCCCCCAATCCTTCACAATTACCGATGACTCCTATGCCACAAAATCTACGATCGAAGAGCTGGAGCAAGTCATACTGATCGATTATCTGTTCGAGCTAAAGGTATACCTGGGCACGGGGTTAAGCCTCGAGCTCAGGGAAAAACTCATTAAATTCCTTATAGATAATATGGATTACTTTAGTTGGTCCCACCTTGATATGATAGGGATCCTACCGGAGATCACTACCCATCGATTGAGCTTGGACCCGAAGTTCCATCTAGTAAAGTAAAAGAGAAGGCCTCAGTTTGAGGTTAAACACGCATTCATCAAGAACGAGGTAACCAAACTTCTCAAAATAGGGTCCATTTGGGAAGTAAAATATCATGAGTGGTTAGCAACCGTAGTCGTAGTCCCTACAAAGGGAAATGAACTTAGGATGTGTGTAGACTATAAGGACCTAAACAACATGCCTTAAGGACTCTTTTCCTTTGCCAAGTATCGATCGAATGATCGATGCCACAGCTGGCCATGAGATTATCAATTTTCTTGACATCTACTCCGGGTATAATCAAATACAAATGAACCCGACGGATCAGAAAAAGACTTTGTTTATCACTAAATACGCCACCTATTGTTATAACGTAATGCCGTAAGGACTAACAAATGCTGGTGCAACTTACCAACGCCTAGCAAATCGAATGTTTGAAGAATGAATAGGGAAATCAATGGAAGTTTTTATTGATGACATGCTAGTTAAGTCCCGGCGCGCAGATGACCATTTGAAACATTTGCAGGAGACCTTCGACATACTAAGAAAGTACAACATGAAGCTCAACCCGGAGAAGTGCGCATTCGGGGCCAGCTCGGGGAAGTTCCTCGGCTTCATGGTATCAAATCATGTCATTGAGATCAACCCCGATAAAATCAAGGCCATCGAAAATATCACAGTCGTGGATAATGTTAAGGTCGTACAAAGGTTAACAGGGCTCATAGCTAGCCGATTCATTTCGAGGTCCTCAGATAGAAGTCACCGGTTCTAATCACTGCTTAAGAAGAAGAGCAATTTTGCGTGGACCCCGGAATGCCAACGAGCCTTGGAAGAACTAAAACGGTATATATCGAGCCCGCCACTGCTTCACACTCTGAAAGCGGACGAGCAACTTTACTTATACTTAGCAGTCTCAAAAATCGCGGTAAGTGGGGTCCTAGTTCGAGAAGAGCAAGGTACACAATTTCCTGTCTACTATGTTAGTCGGACCTTAGGTGAGGCCGAGACTCGTTAACCACATTTAGAAAAATTAGCGCTTGCTTTAATAAGCGCCTCTAGGAAATTAAAACCATATTTTTAATGTCACCCAATTTGTGTAGTGACTACCTATCCCTTTTGTAATATTTTGCATAGGCCCGAACTCTCGGGTCGATTGGCCAAATGGGTCGTCGAGATCAGTGGTTCTGATATCGAGTATCAACCCCGAACGTCCATTAAGTCTCAAATTTTGTCAGACTTTGTGTCCAACTTCACGCCACCCCTCGTACCCGAGGTCGAAAAGGAACTATTACTAAAGTTGGGTACATCTTCGGGGTTATGGACCCTTTTCACTGACGGTGCTTCGAACGTGAAGGGGTCCGGGCTGGGCATCATTTTGAAGCCTCCCACAGGCAATACAATTAGACAATCTATCAAAACTTTGAAATTAACTAACAATAAGGCCAAGTATGAGGCCATGATTGCAGCTCTCGAGAAAGCTAAGAGTTTGGGAGCAAAGGTCATCGAGGCCAAATGTGAATCCCTACTTGTGGTAAACCAAGTAAAAAGAACTTTCAAGGTTAGAGAAGACCGAATGCAGAGGTACTTGGACATACTATAGGTGGCTCTACATCGATTTAAAGAATTTGCCCTACAACACGCACCTCGGGAAAAAAACAGCGAGGCCGATGCCGTTGAAAACTTGGGGTCGTCGGTCGAAGACGACGAACTTAGCTCGGGGACTGTCGTACAGTTCTCGAGATCAGTAATCGAAGAAGGCCATGTCGAAATAAATTCTACGAGGCTGACCTGGGATTGGAGAAACAAGTACATCGAATACTTAAAGAACGGGAAGCTTCCATCAGACCCGAAGGAGTCGAGGACTCTACGCACAAAAGTAGTACGGTTCACATTGGTCGAGGATGGAACACTGTATAGTAGAATGTTCGATGGACCATTGACGATATGCTTGGGACCAGGAGACACCGACTACGTCCTACAGGAGATTCACGAAGGAACTTGTGGAAATCATTCTGGTGCCGATTCATTGGTTCACAAAGTTATCAGAGCAGGTTATTATTGGGTTAATATGAAAAAGGGCACAAAGGAGTTCGTTCGAAAATGTGACAAATGTTAAAGGTATGCGCCGATGATTCATCAGCCAAGGGAGCAGCTTTCTGTCCTATCTCCATGGCCGTTCATGAAATAGGGATCGTCGGCCTTCTGCCATCGGCCCCAGGTAAAGCTCAGTTTATTTTATTTATGATTGACTATTTTGCTAAATGGGTTGAAGCACAATATTTTGAGGAAGTCAGAGAAAAGGAAGTCATAGACTTCATTTGGGACCATATTATATGTCGATTCGGGATATATGTCGAGATTGTATGCGACAATGGGAAGCAATTCATCGGCGGCAAAGTAACCAAATTTCTCGAGGATCACAAGATTAAAAGAATTCTATCAACACCATATCATCTAAGTGGAAATGGACAAGATGAATCGACAAACAAGACTATCATTCAAAATCTAAAGAAAATATTGACCGACGCTAAAGGAAAATGGAGAGAGATACTGCTCGAGGTTCTTTAGGCGTACCACACAACATCGAATTCCAGTACGGGGGAAACACCATTCTCTTTAGTCTATGGTGTTGAAGCTCTGATCCCAGTCGAAGTCGGGGAACCTAGCCTCAGGTTTCGGTATGAAACAGAAGAGTCAAATCACGAGGCTATGAATACAAGCCTCGAATTGCTAGATGAAAGACGTGAAGCCTCCATCGTTCGAATGGACACACAGAAACAACAGATCGAAAGATATTACAATCGAAGAGCCAATCTTCGACACTTTAAAATTGGGGACTTAATTCTAAGAAAAGACCCTCGACACTCGGAACCCGAATGAAAGAAAACTTGGACCAAACTGGGAGGGACCATATAAGGTCCTCGACATCATCTAAAAAGGATCCTGCAAGCTTGGTACGATGAACGACGAGCAACTACCAAACAATTGGAACATATCACTCCTCAAACGTTATTACTGCTAAGGTACGACCTTCTCCATTTTCGTTTATGTTTTAAATTAAGCAATTGCAGGTGTTCGATCGAGGACGTCGATGGATCCTTCGACACGAATTCTTTAGGTCTGAAAGCACGTGTTGCACTCATTTTCCCTTAGACTGATTTTTGTCCCAAATGGGTTTTTCCGGCAAGATTTTTAACGAGTCAACCATTTTTCGTGCTGACTTAGAGAAATTCAACAGTATCCGAGGCTTCTTTACAATTAAACTCGAATACTAGGGGGCATCACCCTCGAATGTCAACTTTGTTCCAAGGAAAGTACTTCGTGTCAACATGGTCTCGATAGAAAATTTTTGTAAGGGTCACACGGTCGAGTGAGTCGTGCCTACTCGAGCCCTAGCATCAAACATGTACGCATGTATAATCATCTATTAAGAGAAGTATTTTTCCTTGCCAAATATTTCATGCCTTAGAAAAATTTTACTTTAAAATTTCATACTTTTGATCTATTGTGTAAACGGGCTTAAGGGCCGATCTCAACTGAAGTTCGAAACATCTATCCCCCAAACTCAGGGTGCGGTCCAAAAAAAGACGATATCGAATTATTGAAACCTCGATATCATAAGACCTTAAAAAGGCAACCCTCGAGTTATATAGGCCACGGTCACCCCATTCGGGGACTGTCCCACTCGGGGACTGATATCTCGAGCAAGCTCGAAGTGAAAAGGGAAAATAAGCCTAAGAGGCATATCCCAAATAAAAGGCCATGACTGAATTAAGACGGTTCGGAGACGTCCAAATTCCGTATTAAAATAGGCCTTCGAATATTTTCACAAACCGGTTAAAAAGGCTACCCTCGGCAAAATTACAAAGGGTTTCGATAACATCGACCCTCGAAAACCCTAAGGGGTACCAAATTGTTCTAACTCTCAAACAAATTCTTTATTTCATGCTAAGGAATTACGAAACAAAAGGTTTCGATAATTCAGCCCTCGAAAACCCTAATGGGTACATATTTGTTCGAACTCTCGAACAAATTCCTTATCTCATGCTAAGGCATACAAATTTTTATATGATTAACTTTTTTAAGCCAAAAGGGGGAAAAAGCCATTCTTTTTACAAAGGCCACATTGGCCTAATACAAAAGCCTAAGGGCCATTTTTTTTGAGTTCGAGAAATCATCCTCACTCAACTAAAATCTAAGGGTTATCCTACTTCGAGTTCGAGCAGGCACTCACCCGACACTAGTTCGATTTTGGTCAAAATACCTAAACTTCGAACCAACGAATAATATTTCATAAGGCATGAATAAAGCGGAATTCTTTAAGGTGGAAACAAAGCAAAGTCTCACGAGACAAGATAGAAAGAAAGGAAAATTTCTTATATATATCAAAATCATTTACAAGATGCTTCATGTTTATTGATTTTAAAATTGTTCAACGACAACATAGCACCTTTGTGGATCGGTTTCTAGGATTTAATTTTGCTTCATCTACTTTCTTTCTAGTCGCCAAGGAAAGCATCTGTATTTTGTAAGGAAAAATAAAGAAAAGAAAGTATATGTATTTTGTACAATTTATTCCTTTACTCCAATTGAAAATAACGTTGACGTACTGTGCCTTGCAATTTAAAGACTTTATCTAGGTTTTCAGTAAGTTTTTCCTTTGACACAATACTTTAAGTGTAAATATTTCTATAGTGCTGCTAACTTTATTATACTAAAATATTTTGGAGTTGGCTCACTTGAAATATGTGGTTTGTTACCTCTTTAATGTGTTCACGATAAACTCTTTTTTTGGTTGTTTCGATATATAAACCTAGGAGTTAAAGAGGCGATGCTAAATGCGAATTGATTTTGTCTTTAAAAAGATTGCCTCAATGGTAAAGTAAACAATCATTTGGGGTGCAATTTCTTGATTTCTTCTTACATAATTTACCTGATTTTGATGACTTTTTTTTTCATTGTCATGACTTTATAAAACCTTTGCTTTCAGTGTGATGTCTAAAACCTTGATTTACTGAGTATGTAACATATTTTAATGATTCTATGTCATGACAACTCAAAATTCCTACTAGAACGGATCTTTGCAGGTAACTTGTGAAATTAGTTGAGGTGTGCATAAGCTGACCTGGACCATGATTATTAAAAAAAGGAATAATTCGTCAGAGATAGTTAATTGGGGCTGCTGGATAACGGAGAGATAGTTAATTGGCGCTTATGGAAAAGTACTTGATGATGCTCATGGACTATTTTGAAGGTATATATGTATTTCTTAAGAAATATGAGGAAAAAATTGGGTATCAACAGTTTCCCTTGCCGGCTGCGCTCTTTAGACCTGGTAAGTCCCCTCGTTTGGCAATGAATAAGGGATCACGCCACAGTCAGCTCGCCTTGTTCTGTACTCTCGTAATAGTGCAGGCCTGATGCCAGCTTCGCGCTCAGCCTCGCCATTGGTTGAGTTTGGGCATCTCGTGGGTGGATGATCCACTCCACCCGTTAGGATCTCAAGTTCGAGTCCCAGTTCGTCTCAGTCCCGGTCGCGTAAAGATAACAGAAATGTAAGTCATACCACAAACACAGAGGAACAGAAGTATCTTAGCAATAAATTACACAACAAGCACTGTCTCATATAGTAGGGGGAGGTGGTATGTGCAGGGTGTAGAAGGTGTTGGGTGCTAATCTGGTAGTGGGATTACGGACGCGCTTGATATGCAATAGCCACAATCCCACCATGATGGCTTAGGCTCACAATGCATCAGAGATGATGTTGTGGCGCAGTGCAGTTCTCGTGTATAAATCAGGCATAACTCCGATTTTGCGTAAGGATTTATCCTTGGTTGGTCTGGCGGTTTCGAGGGTTCACCAACCGGTTTCACAAGTCAACATTCGTGATGAAAGGATGAAACTTCACTGAATGAGATATAGAGCTGAGGCAATGTTTGGATAAAGAGGGAACTAAGGCTTTGGCTAGAAAAATCCCACAGACGGCGCCAAATTGTTTGACCAAAAAGTATGAGACCTTTTGTCAAATTAATTAAATAAGAAGATATAGGATAATCCTAGCCAGAGATAATAAACTCTAGATCAATGAATGCTAGTTGAGAAAAGTTGGGTAAAGCTAAGCTCACGAACTAATCAAGATTATGAAAAAGACCCAATGTATATGATGAACTTACATTCTCTACATCGTTCCACCATAATGTAAAATAAAGAAGAAAGAAAAAATTTACCATTAATGGCCACGGGGTGTCTCTTTATTTATTCCATAACAATGTCTACAAAGATGGATATCAAGGTTTTGAACCTTCTCTCCTTTGCAAGATAGATTCTCCGATTTCTCCTTCTTGTTTGTGGAGGGGTGTGTGATTTGTGAAAATCATCCCCCTTCCTTCTCTACATTCTTTCACTTAGTATATATACTAGGTATCCTTATTTACCCTCCGGTCATTATCCAGAGTACCTAAGTCATTAACTATACTATAGGCCGACCATCTAAAATGTCGTAACATCCTCTTCGTCGTGCGAGTATTCTGAGTACACGACCTCGGCCACTCGTCGCTATAGTGCCTTATGGATACAACCACGGCTTAATCGACTCCTCGTCGTTCTTTTTGTGCAGATACCCGTTTGGTCAGATTTCAGCTCATACAGTGGTCTATGACTTCTACATTACCAGAAAATAATTAAAATACAACCACTTTCGTATTTTATTGGAAAGTGAAATAGATTTACACAATATACTATATCAACCGAATGTGACCACCATTTTTAGACTAAAAAATTTGGAAAAAATTGGTTATTCATCTGTTGTAAACAATTAAAATAAAAGAATAGGCATTTACTTAAGTAGTGACGACAATTGAATATCGTGTATTAGTTGATAAATTTTTGTGCGTGGCAACGAGTTGACGAAGCTAATGCTGGTCCAGCCATTGATCCTCTCAAGGCTCTGACCCTAAATTATTGGGTGAAGTGCATCTTAGCCTTTTCTAAGCTTGGTGTTTAAAATTATATTTATAATTTAATATAATTTATAATATATTTACTGATTAGTCAAATTTATTCAAACTTGAAGATTAAATATCCTCAATTTTGAGATGCTAATTTGAATTTCAAGATTTAGTGTCCTAAATTTTTGAGATGCTAATTTGAAATGTCATGAATTTCTGAATTGCTAATTTATAATTCAGGACGTAAGATTCAAATTTTTGGACATAATTTTCGAACTTTAAAATACGATGTCCTGGAGTTTAAACGTTTGAACGAATTGACTAACCTTTAAATATATTATAAACTTTGGGTATACATCATACTTCAATGAGGCTACCTAGTGTCCTTTCCGCTACAATATTCTCGAGTCGTTAATCGGCCAACCAGAGTCCAATAATAAAATGAGAAAATGACATTTTATAGATGTAAAAATAGTAACCGAAAATTAAATAACTTTTATATATTTTTTTCGATTATTAGATGTAAATAATTTCTGGAATAATAATTACCCCATAATAAAACCTTGTGGGCCCAGAATATTTTTGGGACAAATTTGTCTTTCTATTTCTTTCTTTTGCGGCGAGGGCATTACCTGTCGTGCCAAATTCTATAAATTGAGCTTCAGGAAAGCATTCTTAATAAAAATTAGGAATTCTTCAATATAATCTAGGGTTTTTGAAAAGCAAATTGATTGAAGATGGCACTTGCCAAGGCTAAGGAAATTGTTTCTGCTAATCCAGTCGTGGTCTTCAGGTCACCTCTCTATATCTGTTTAATTGTATATTTTGTAAAAATCTGAAATGTTATTAATTTTTGTTTGATCTGAAATGGTTGTAAATTGAATTCGCAGCAAGACGTACTGTCCGTTCTGCGTTAGCGTCAAGGATTTGTTGAGTAAGCTCGGCGCTTCGTTCAAGGCCGTCGAGTTAGATACTGAAAGTAAGGCTTCTGCTTCTGATTTGCGATTTCGATTGTCAATTCTTTTGTATTTTTTTTGTGAAAGCAAATTTAGCATTCGTTTTTTTTGTTTTGCTAGATGATAAATCTTGTAGCCATCATTCTAACAGTCGAAGTTTTTCTTATAATTCGAACTTTGTATGGTTCCGAGGGAATAGTCGAGTGGTCTAGAGATAACAATTCGAAAGAGAGACTCTAATAGAGTATAGCAAGTTGACGAGGTGATTTCTTCCCATTTGCATATGTCTTGTGGACAGAGTAACCCAACATTTGTGCTGGTGGGAGTTATCAGGTATCGGAATAGTTAAGGTGTGCAAGCTGGTGCAAGCTGGTCTGGTTACCACCATTACAAAAAGAAAATAAATAAAGAGTATAGCAAGCTGTTTGTAAGATAATATAGGCAAGTAGCTACACTAACACATGATTTGACTCGTGTTACCTAACCTTACTAGGGAAGCTGGTCATATAGCTTGGCTTAGCACAAAAGTTTGGCTAGCTTGCTCAGTAAGCTTAAACTACTTGTGGCGACATATATCAGTCCTCTTTTTTCATTTCCAGTACTATGAAATTCTCACATACCTTTTGTCTAAAAAAAAAAAAAGGGCAGCCTGGTGCACAAAGCTCCCGCTATGCGTGAGGTCCGGGGAAGGGTCAGACTACAAAAGTCTATTGTACGTAGCCTTACCCTGCATTTCTGCTAGAGGTTGTTTCTATGGCTCGAACCCGTGACCTCCTGGACACATGGAAACAACTTTACCACTTACGCCAAGGCTCCCCTTTTGTCTATGTCGATAATGTGTACTTTTGGTCTTGAAGGACTTTAGTGGTCTGTCTAAAACTCGAATCTTAATATCACCACTACATAAGCTACTATTCAATTGGACTTTCTGTGTCAACTATGTGAAAGAATGTAGCCTATCATTGGTATGCGGAGCGAAATTTGGTGCATATTGCTATAGTTATGTAGACGTGTCATTGATTTATTATAGATCTTGCTAGCAATGTAAGGCAATTGGGAAATCTAATTAGTTAATAATGTTTAAGCAATTTGCACTGTCTAAAATGACCTCTTTAGTTGTAATTCTTCTGACGGATAAAGTTTCCGAGCATGTATTTCTGTCCGTAGTTTCAAACCAACAATATTCTTCAGTGTAATGTGAATTTATTCTCAGGACAGATAGCTAAGTCAGTATGTTGGTGCAATTTTCTTACTGTTATTTCTTGATATTGAATCTAATGATTTTATTTGATTATGTAGAGGATGGAAGTGAGATCCAGGCAGCACTGGCTGAGTGGACTGGCCAGCGCACTGTGCCAAACGTCTTCATTGGCGGGAAGCACATTGGTGGCTGTGACTGTATGATCTCCCCTTTTCCTTTTTCTTTTTCCTATGGTTAAAATTCCTAGACATTGTACATAAAATAATCTTAAGGTACTTTGAACTGATCTTTATGAATTCATGCAGCAGCTGATAGTCTTATTTTTCATTTGCAGCCACAACTGCCTTGCACAGGGAAGGGAAGCTTGTTCCTCTGCTAACTGAGGCTGGAGCACTTGCTAAATCTTCTTCCACTTAGATGGTCAAATAGTCAGTTGGTTGTTCAGTGATTGGATCTCGTGAACTTACTCCATAAATAAAGTGATTTCTGTTTTCGGTAGCTAAATGGTTATGTGAATGTTATTGTTGCTTCAAAGAAGAAAGTTGCTTGAATGAGTGTCGTGCATATGAACATTTTCGTTTGAAGCCTAATTCGTTATTGTGCCCTTGTGTATGTTCTGTGTTGATGGTAACAACAACTGCTGGGGAGTTGCCAGCAGTTGCAACAACTACTACTACTTTTCAATCCTAAGCTAGTTGGGGGTGGCAGAAAAAAAAAAAAGGAGAGAGGGGGCACTTGAGGAGAACGCCATTGAGATGCACCGGAAATTCCTTTAGCTTATTTGTTGCCGAAGGGATAGCATCGTGATTTAAGCAGAGGTGACCACAATTAAGTTATCTATTACATTTTTTTTTTTTTTTTGGCAAAGAGAGAGCATCGTGTGTGCTAATTTAAGCAAAGCTGATCAAAATTATTTGATCTAATCTTTTGATCGATGTAAATATCATAGGAACATGGTGACATTACAATGAAATAACAACATACCTAGTGTGATCCTAGTCTTTATTTATTGGGCTGTCTTTATTTACTGGGATTGGGCTGTCTTTATTTACTGGGATAAGAAGATTTACCGAAAGAATTTAAACTTTTGTGCACTAACAATGTATAACTTTTCACACAATGATTAAACTGGGGTAGGTATAAACTATGAGTCTAGGACCCTATGCATGAAAATTCAAGTGCTCCATGCTTAAAGGGCAATAAAAATAATCGAGAACAGATAGTTTTTACTTTGGTTGTTTAATTATTCTACTAATCAGTTGGAGTTACATTTATTGCGATCCCAATGCAAATGACCATTTCATGCAGTTATTTTCTTCTTGATATTTGATTTTTTGTTTCAAATTTGACTCATCGATTGAAATTGATTATTTGACTCCATAAATTTTACTTGTGGCCTTTCGGATGCTCCTGAGGAGAAGAACACTATTGGGTGTGCAGGAAATTCCTTTACCTTATTGGTTGGCCAAACTCCAAAGTAATTGTAGCATTTTGTGTTCGAAGCAAAGCCAATCGCCATTAACTGATCTATTCTGCTGGTCGAGCAAATATGGTAGGAAAACATAGTAATTGCTCATCATGAAAAAGCATGTTGTGGTAGAGAACGAAAGAGAAGAAAACTGGCAGGGGCTGTGGCCTAAAGCCAAACTTTATGAGGGATCTTAACCTTTTTATATATATAAAAAATTTATTTATTTATTTGAAGTTTATTTTTCTAACGTTTCTTAGAAATGAAGTACTAATAATTTTATAGTCAATAACTCCTAATAAGTCTTTCTTAATTGACAATATAGTTAATCCATTTAACCTTTCTTGAGACGTTGATCTTAGGTAAGATTTTATCAATTTTAATTTTGAGAACTTCTTTCCGTTGAAGCGACGGTAACAAGAGTTATTAACATTATACAATAAGTAATATAGGCATTGGAAAAAGAATCAAATCTTTTTATTTGATCGAGTGTATCGGTTAAACTGAATATTTCTTCAAATTCCATCATTAGATCTTAATTTTTACCGCTAAATAGAACACCAAAAATATTTTCATATGCTTCGAATTGTTCAAATCTATTTTGAAGTGAAAAAAATAACCTTGTCTACTATGCATAAAATAATCAACTCCAAAGAACTCCTCGAAGATTTTGTGATTTTATCATCAACATTCTCATCAAATTGTTACTTCCTATATATTACAGGTTTCTTATGAACTTTGGGTTTGATATTCATTTCAAGTGCAATTTTCTTGGCAGAAATCATAGCAGTTACAAATCCTTCTTCTTTATACTTGTTAAAAAAAAATCAAACTTTTTTACCTCACATAACCTTTTTTTAAACTTATACATAGTCTATTAGGTGTAATAAAAAAATAGAAACCCCCCAATTGTGGAGTCTAAAGAAATTACTTTACTTGCTTTATGAAAGGGCCGCCCCCGAAAACTGCGCTGGCATGCAGTTGTGGTGACCTGAGACTAATAAGCTACACGACAGATACCCAAGGGACATCTGACTTGCAGAAATGATGAACGTCTAATATTGCAAAGAAAATTAAATACATGCAGAAACTATCAGGGCTTCTAAGCTGTAGGCAATGCCACTCTTAAGGCTTCCTCGCACTTGATTCAACTTCAGTCTTTCTGTTGAGTGTCAAGTCATTTCCCCATCTCTTTGTTAAAAAGGTAGAGCGTCAATTTGCATGCCACTGAATGCTGATCACTGCAAACAGTCGTCGCCTAAATCACATCACATCTAGGCCCTGCGTGAAGGGAGGAGCGTGAAGGGAGGAAACTAATCATAGTAACTAGCGGTAGGCGGTTCGTACTAATGCTCATAATTTCGGTTCGGTCAAATGAGACAAGAGCCAAGAGTCTATGTATAAGTCGTAGCTGAATAGGCTGGGGAGGCCTTCAAAAAACTCGAGGAAAAATTAACAGTGATTTATGGTAATTCTTTCATGTAGCAGGTAATATTGGCCTCTATTTAAAGAGCAAAAAAGGAAACATCATTCTTTGTGTACAAATCCAATCAAAATTCTTAGAATAACTAAGTAGCTTTTGCCTGTGAAAGGTATACACAATTTTGAATCAGTCGAACTTAGCATCCAGAAAGTATAATAGCAGATCATTCAAGGAATTAGAGGGTGGTCAAGTTGCAGATAAAAGAAGGCTGTTCCAAAGATAGCTACTGATTTAATTATTAACTGATCAATACCCACTTGGCTGGCGCGTTGCAGGAAATCTGCCCCAGAAATCTTATCCTGCACTCTCAAATAACACCATCTTCACCATTTAAGGAACACGAGACGCCTTAACTTTGGAAGTGACCAACTCGGGATGATCATTTCTCAGACGCTTCTATGATTGGGGGAACCATCTCCATAGCACATACTGTTTAAGTCTAACAAGTAATGCAAATATTCCATAGCACGGAATATGCAGTAAAGCCACCAACAAATACCTGCCCCAGAATCAATACAGAAACAAATTAGTTTTGCAAAAAATTATTTTGCCCATATTCAAAGAAACACACCTGCAAGAAAAAGACACAAAAAAGACAGAATTCATTAAGGAAACATTAACTAACAGCATGCAAAGACAAGAAAGTTTTAGCACTTGAGTTTTCCAAGAAAAGATGAAAAGTGTTTAATACAAGATTTAGAATTGAGAAGCCTTGAACGTGGCTATTACAAAGAAACCAACTGTTACAATTTTATTTGCAAGAAGGATTGGTAATTTATCACAAACGGTTACCCTGATAAAGAATATATATCCTAAGAGAACACATACCACACGGGAGCGTATATTGAAGATAAGTCAAGAAAGGGGTATGGCCACCTGAAAGAAACAAAAATATAAGGAGAAAACCAGTTAGAAGAATGAGATGTATTCATTAAATCATAGACAAACTGAGATGGAACATACCAAAATGATTTACAGGCATGAACTATCCACTGGAAAATGACATAAACACCAGTCCACACGACAAAGTAAAAAATCCGGAACCAAGGGAACCTCTGGAAGAACAACTTAGAGAGTTAATAAAAAATGTCCTAAATGATATTTTCACAAGAACTGGAAAATAAGCAAAATAAAAGCATTTACCAAGGAATTCAGAGATGCATCACCAAGGAGCATGACAGCATTTAGCGAATGTGTAACAACAGTAAACTGAAAAGAAAAAAAGAAGAGAGAAATATTATTTAGCTTAACAAAGGGGCAAAAGATCCCAGGAGACTATAGAATTAGACCGTCCTACCCATGTCTTGATTCACATGACTCACTACATTGCTCAAATTTAAACCAAGAGATGAGGGGTTTCATATCAAACTAATTTTTCAACTACTAATATATTGAAACTACTACAATTGATGTAATTTGCAAGAAAATTAACTATATAGCTTAGCACATTTTTCACATAAAAGGCCTGAGGAAATAATATCAGAAAACGGAGAAGAAGGAGCTACATCGCATATAACTCAATGAGGTTTGGAGATATAACGGCCTAATCTTTAATTCCTCCAATTATACTAGAGGAGGAAATGTGTTTCAGAGATCCAAAGAAGAGGAACAGAGAGAAAGGAGCAGTTCTGCATGTTGACTTGCTTCATCTTTTCTCTTGGAAATTTAGAAAGGACTGCATCATAAAGACTCAGCCATCAAAACAAAAGTATAAGACATTCATGACTAGAAAGCAAAGAACTTAATAGTTGGCAGCTCTGGCATAAGCGCCCATATTAGAGAGAAAAAGGTGGTTCCCAAACTGAAGAAAGTTGACATACAGGAGGCTGTTACTGCAAACTCATGGTTATATGTCAGTAAAGGCAAACATCTCAAAAATCTCAAATCAAGTGTTACTTTAGCAGTTGGTATTAATCACCCGACAGAAACAAAGAACGGAACCAGAGAGATCCTTTGAAATACTAGATACTTACAAAGTTAAACTCGTAGTTTTTGAGCGTAAGAAATGGGAAGATCACAAACCAGTAAACAGAGTCAGTGAGCATCACCGCTCCAGCAGCCATCTGTAGAGAAAAGACGGGCATAGAAATGATTCGAATTATACAATTATCTCCAACAAATTGCAAATAAAGCCGCCAACTACAAGAGACTTCCAGGAACATAACTGCTAATTAAAAAGTACTTTGTAACAGTAAGTGCACAGATTCTCATTTGGATAGCTAGATCTGTTAATGACTACGAGTTGTGGGATTATATTTCACACGCATACGAAACTGGGAGGATGTTCTCAAAATTACAAAAGAACATACATAAGCAGGCAGAATAAAAATGTGTTGCGTCAAAAGAAGCACTTTATAGTAAATGAAGCAGCAGTTTCTACTTTCTACCTATTAGAAACCTTGTCTGGGTCCTCTAAGAAGAATGTCATACCTGGAAAAGAATCTGGAAGAGATAGCCACATTGTCCAGCAATTTCAGGAACAGCAAGTATTCCCTTGTAATCCATGCTGTTCACTATCTTTACGCCATTCATATAGTCTGTGCTTATAAGGGACTCGAGTAACCCTTGCTCCATATCCATCTGCATTTTACTAACACCGCTGTTTGCTTTGTTATACTGGTAACAGCCATAGATGGAAAGTACTGATCCAAACTACAGACAGTTACAAAAGCATGATGTTAGGGAAAAGATATTTCAGTAGCAGCATAATTCAAGCGAAAGTAAGGATATTTCTGTAGCATGCAATCACACACACATATTTGACAGGACATAAACATCTGTATGTACATACTCTAATAGCATTAGTAAATGATATAAATTCAGGAAGTAAACTGGAACTGAGATACATACCCAGAAATAGATGGTAGTCAAAGCAAATGTCCATCTGCAGAAGCCAATACATCATGAGTAGTGTAAAGAGAGGAACTCCATATTAAAGCACATAGTGTTGAGTAGTGTAAAGAGAGGAACTCCATTTTAAATCACATAGTGTATTTCTTTCCCTAGGTAAAGAAATAACATATTATGTACATATAAGATACAAAACTTGCAAGTTGTAATAGGATACCTTCCAACAAAAACAACCACTCTCGACCTCACTTATCAGTGGAAAAAAAGAAAAACTCTCACACACAGTCCTGAACATTGAACCTATATGGTGCTACATACTAAGCATTATGAGCAGGATTACTTACTGAGTATAATAGTAAAACATGTCACCTCCATGAACAACAAAATCAGATACAATCACTGCTGTAAGTAAAACAAGTGCAAATACTCGGAAAGTCGCCAGACAAATTGGGTTTATTGTTCTCACGCATGGTCTCCAAGCTTTGTCAAAATACAAAAGCCAAGACCTTTTCTGGCAATCCTCCCTTCCATCAGATTCTGGATTGACATTAAGTGATAGTTCATACTTCCATATAAAGATCAATGATATAACTGTTGGTGCCAAGACCCATATTGCACAAAGCAAGAACCTCCAGTTCAACCAATAATCCAAAGCAGTAGTATCAGCAGTTGGATGGAGCTGCATCCTGCTGGAGACACATGTAATCAAATTGTTGCTGCAGTATTAGCTAAATATTTACTAATATCCCCGCACCAAGTAAATCATAATTTTACATCGTTAAAAGGCTTGCAACTTTGTAAAGCTGCTATAGGTACAAGTGGAAGGTAAATTACAATTATGTTACTGGTATTACCAAATCAGGACATTAACTAATAGTAGAGCTGGAATCACGGATTCTATCACCTATCTTTATTCAAAATGGCAAAATAAATATTTTTCCGTCTTTTGACAAGAATTTTTTGCTTCTTCTGAGTTCAAAAATGCTGCAGAATTGCAAACGCGGCGATCTCAGTGTTCAATTTATAAGACGGAGTTAAATCGCAGGTAAGTTTATACAGATTCATGTTTTCTGTAAATATATCTCTTACAGGCACATTACAGTTGCAAATTTCATATCACTGTTGGATCTGGAACTCAATTCTGTTATATACAGATCATTACCACATATCAGTTCACCTTATCAAATAAGTTACCGCATTACAGTAGAAACAAAAAGATAAACTAGCAGTTAAGTTTCACGGCAGATCATTTACCATAGATAACTTTAATTCTGCTATACATATCATTTACCATATTTAGTAGAAACACATAGATATATTAGCAGTTAAACTTAATTCTGCTATTCCACATATGAGTTCACCTTATCAATAAAGTTACCGCACTCCAGTAGAAACACATAGATAAAAATGCAGTTACGTTTCACTGCTACTTCGTTAATATCGAAGCAGCATGATCCTGATTCCTGAGTCCATCGTTCTGCTGCTACTTCATAGATTATCAAAGGTTTGCTACAGATGACTACATTACATCAAATCATCAATTAGAGCAGAAAAACATCGATACTTTCCAATAAGAACAGGATCAAATTATCACTTATTTATTACAAGGAAAAACAAATAACACTCCAGAACTGAAAAGTAAGTTACTAAATTGATCGAATCCGAACATTTAACAAACACCTAACACGCGAAACAAATGAAATATAGAAATTACACTTTCAGTAATCACAAAAAAATGGAAAACTTTCGGTTTCTGTAAGTTACAGTAAAAACTAAAAACTCGAAGAGCTATAAGCACTCACCGGCCAGATCGCTCGGCGCCTGTATCGGAGAGAGAGTAATCGAATCCAATGCGCCGTAGCAATAGCCAACGGGAATGGATATTACGTTTTTTATGCTTCTTTTGTAAGTAAATGGAAATGGATGGATAAATAAAAGGAGAGGAAAAGAAGGAAGAGTGTCCAGTTCCTTCTCCTTTGGATATCGTGTCACGACTATTGTTCCGTTCCGTAGCAGCACACAAGTACTTATCACGGCGAAATTATGCACATTAGAATTCTACAGTCATAATTATTTCTACGATTTTGACCCAGCAGGTCCCCCCCCAATCGAGCCATCTAGGTTGATTGACAAAAATATGTTTCACGTTCTACATCGACACACTAATGTATTAAACTTTCGGCCCCAACTTTAAATTTAACCTCCATTGCCAAGAAAGAAGAATAAAGAGTGATTTAAATTAAAAAAAATTGAAATTTTTTGAATTACTTAACATATCAAAAGGGTATTTTAAAAATTTATTAATTGTAGGAATAAATTTGACCCGATAGTATAAATAATATATGAAAATAGAGGAATATATTTGATCATTTTCTCTTTAAATAATGAAATATACTAGTAGTACTTAAGAGCATAAATAGTCTTTCTATCATATACAATAGATTTGTTGCAATAAGCTAATTTTTAGGTTAGTATTAAACTTTTGTTAATGGTTAATTCCTAAATCATTGTGGACGTGGTAGTGCACCAAAAAAAAAAATTAAATCAACTATGAAAAATAAACGCATATTGAAAGTTTTTAATGGAAACATGACTGCCATTTTTTGGTATTTTACTTGTTTGTCCAAGTTACAAATAAAATATTAGTTCAAAAATTTTGGAAATTAGAAGTTGTAATGTAGAATGGACAACATTTTACGTTTTGGAACACTCAAAAAAATTGTAGAAAAAATTGCCGTAATTAGACTTGGATACCATTATTCTGATTTTATTATCCGTCTTATTTTTTTCATAAATAGCTGCCACGTGTAATAAATTTTGGACCAGCAAAATACTTGTATACAAAATTCAACACGTTTATCAATATTTTTAATTTTAATAAATGCATCTGCCAATCATTTAAATGTCATGAAATCTATAGAGATGAGATGTCAAATGAAAAGAGAAATAGGATACTAACTGGATTTTGTCTTTACCTTTTCACGTTTTAGACTTTCTCTTAGCATCGACCAATTGACTACTTCTTATGTCATCAATGACGAATCTTAGGACTAACGTGACTGTGTACGGTCAAAATCAGGTATGTCCGATTTCGTGGGCTTGAAGAATCATTTCGAGCCCGAGTTCAATGAACCAAGTTCGAGTCTGACAACGGAGTATAAGGCTCGAAGATCGAAGCGCACGGCGAGTACTTGGGCCGAGTATGATCTACCTCGAGATAATGGTGTTATGGGTTTGTAACAGAATAAGCGAGATTCCTGCAATGGCGCAAAGATCAAGACGTAAATTTCAGAACGGATTTGTACGAATTTGTACTATGCTGTTAGACATATGTACAATTAGATTCCTTACTAGAAACGAAAATGTACCTTATTTAGGACTCCCATATTATATAAAGAGATCATCAATCATTGACAAAGAATATACACTCTTACTTTCTTGATCATCACTCATCAAAATTGTCTCTTAACTTTATTATTCTTACTTGGTTGTTCTCGTTAGCTTACCTCGAGGCCACCATAACTCGAGGTCGAGACTTGCTCACACACTGGTTTGATTCAGCCAACCTCTTTGGTCTATACATTTAATCTCTTATTTATTAATTAGCATTGGACTAAATCACGTATGTTGTTACTCAGATTTTAGTGTTAACAGTTTGGCACCCACCGTGGGGCCTAAAGATAATAGTGATTGTTTCAGTGCTGATTTTTGATAATACACGTTATCTTTTACTTCTTCTTGTCAAGAATTTTTTGTTTTCAGGTAAAAACATGTCATACTCACAAAACGCACTCGTACACGGCAATGATGGTCTTGAATTTTATGGAGAAAAAATGATAATGTAGCGGCTCCGGGAGCTGGTGTACCACCGCTTAACCCTGGGGAAGTGCCGATCGTAGAACCGGTTGATGTTAGTTCGCACATTGCTTTGAACGCGGACTTAGGTGCAGATCTCAGAGGAAGTATACGCGGGGAAGTCCGACCTGCTGGTCAAGGAAAGCAGGGTGTAGGAGACGAGGGAGTTAGCCTCCATATAATCTTCGAAATGCTACAAGCTCAGCAGGTTGCTATTGCTAAGCTACAAAGTCAACATAAAACTCTGAGCGTGGTTGAACCAGAAGTCACTCGCCGTACTAAGCCAGTGCCAGAAAGGTCGAATAGTAATGGATCGGGGAATGACCCTATAATCATGAAAATGCTCGAAGAACTCACCAAAAGAATTGAGTCGGGAGAAAAGAGGATCGAAGATAATGACAAAAAGGTGGAGACATAAAACTCCCAAATCGATCAAATACCAGGGGCACCCCCGATCTTAAAGGGTTTGGATTCGAAAAAGTTCGTGCAAAAGCCTTTTCCCCCAAGCGCGGCCCCGAAGACCATTCCAAAGAAGTTCCGCATACCAGATATATCGAAGTACAACGGAACCACCGATCCTAATGAACATATCACTACGTACACGTGTGGTATAAAGAGAAATGACTTGGAAGATGATGAGATCGAGTTCGATTTCAGATGGATCAGATGGATTTATCACCGGTGTCCGATTATTGGGCCGTTCAAGCTTTCACCCAGGGTTAAATGTTGCGACCAAACACACCCACGCAAGTATACGTGGTCGTCAAGTAATAAAGTAGTGAGTAGAGTATCGTCCCACGAAGACTTATGATTAACTTTTGACAGATTCAACTCAATTAACTTATCGATTCAAGAGATTTATCACAAAAGATATAATTAACTAAGTTACTACCTAAAATACCAATTAATGAATTAACTATGAAATCAACCAACACAAATAGTAATTTTGACTAACAATCAATAGGAGAGGATATTCCAGGGTCACGGGCTAGCTAACAATCGTGTTATATTCTTGGCTTAAAATGACGAAGTGATTTATCTAGATTATTGATTGACAGGGTTAATATTACTCATAAGAATCTTTCGAGTTCTTATTCGCCTATTCAAGTTAACTTAATGCCTATATGTCTATGGAATCAAGATTAACAAGAATGCATTCACAATTCCTGTATTTCAACCAAGCACGACAAATAGGTATATGTCTATCCTAATTGCGAATTCGTTCCCCGATGCCCGGGTTCAAGAACATGCTCTATTTAATTCTATATGCAATCTAGAATTCTAACTTTCGAGTTCAACTCTAGATTCGTAGATAATATTTCACTGTTAGCTACTCAGTAAAATAATTAAGAACAGAATTAAATAAGCAACCCAATATGATAAAATCAAATTCGTCAAATTAAACTTCAAATGTAACATTCATGTTTCACCCATGACCCTAGAATAATAGGGTTCTTAGCCACACATGTTCATACAATCATCAAAAATAATATTTTCAAACATAAAATCAATGAGTACTAGAAAAGATACGGAAGAATTGATCAAATCCGTGCTCCCAAGTGTGTTGCTCTTTTGTTTCTCTCCAAAAATCACGTTCTCCCCCTCAAAATTGAGGTTAGACTTGCTTTTATACGTGTTGGGTAGGTCTAGGGTCGAATTTACTGAGTCCGGGTCAAATTAGGACAAATTCACGTCATCGGCGCCCTGGGTAGCGCCTACCCAGGGCGTTGCCTGGTAATAGCACACTGCCTCCAGCGCCACAGGTGGCGCCCAGCCCTGCCTGTGGCTCCCAAAATCGAGTTTTCCCGGTTTTGTGTGTTTTTGCTCTAATTTTGTGTGTTTCGTCCCCAATTGCTCCCAAATCATTCCTACACATAAAAACACCACAAATAAATATAAATCATCACAATTAACATTTAAAACTCACGAAACAAAAGTAAAATATGAGGTGATATACATAAAAATATATATACTTTAAGCTAAATATCAACACCCTACACTTAGACTCTTTCTTGTCCTCGAGCAATGGGACAAAATACTACCCTCCAACACGTACAAAGTTCATTAACAAGGAGCATTTTACTTTTAAACCACACACTTCACCACTTGACTATGATCGATACCGGCAATCAAATATGAACATACAAAAATTCACATTCTTCCCCTTCTTTAAACATGCCCAAGTATAACAAGTTAATCACTCATACCAACAACCTATTTGCAACCACCAAACCTCAAAAGTCAACTTGTAACTACTAAGCTCTCTCAATTCACGCAATTACCCAACAAGAAAGTTTACAACATTACCAATTGCTCATGAGATCATGTGCGCTCACCAATAACAAAGAGAGAATATAACTAGTCCACACATTCAAATATGCTTTTGAACATAATTTAAGGACATCACACAATTGAACAAAAATTTCACTCACTCTCACAAAGAATCCATATGCATCCCGTGGTCGTACCATAAGCTTGCCTTAGGGTAGATCTCCACTAATTTAAGTTAGCCAAATCTAGGATCAATTACGACTTTTAAGGTTATAATGTAGGCTAAGGGACGGGCTTGATATGTTTAGGAATAGTGGCTACCCTCCTAAGCACTTTAATACACTACATTCGCAATTCAACACATATTCTCCTCAACCAATTCACTTGCCATAACCCATATTCAACATAGCCATTTTTCAATTAAGCACTTCTATACTCCCACTAGCACATATTAATAAAATTTGGAGGTGTGTATCTTTTTTTTCTACATACTTCTTCTATCATTTTTTATTTCTTTCTTTACAACAATATTTTTTTTTCTTTTTTTTTCTCCACACGCTCCATACATGAAAGTTCATTGGCTAGTGGCTTTTGATTTCAATTTTAATGCACCAAAGGGTCCTTCCATGGCTCCACTCAAAACTAATCCCCAATATCTCACCCTACTTCTTCTAGCGACGAAGTGCCTTAGGAGGTAAAGGTGCAAAAATCTCAATTTAAAAATAAAATAGAGGTACGACTTGTAATGTGGGTACCAAAGAAAAGGTCAAAAGGCTCAAGGGGCTAGCAATGGAATTTTTTTTAATTTTTGTAGACAAGTACATCCATGAACAAGCAAGAAATGCCTATGTCATCTCCTAGATTAGCATAACTTACAATGTACATAGAAGATAGCATAGAAGATAACTAAAACTCACACGCACATTGTACATGACCCAATCACAACGATTTTGTCCAATTCTCAAGTCAAGCAAGCATACATAATTGAAAAAATTAAGCAATATGCACTCTGTGAGTTACAAGTCAAGCAACTGAGCTAAAGCGTCGCAAAATAGGCTATTTAATTTTTCTTAGGCATCACATGTCAAACCCAATACAAGGGAAAACATAATGTATGTCATACCTAATATACCGGCACTAAACATGTCAATGGGTATCTCTAAGTTACTCAGTTTCTTCCTAACTACTCTAAAAAAAAGTAAAGTTTAAAGTTCCCAGTTCGAGCTACATCCTTGGAAAAGAACCGGTGCCCAAAGAAAAACCAAGGGATACTACCTAACTATCCTACAAAATAAAATAAAAATCTTTTTTTATTTTTTAAATCGGACTTCATCCCTCAAGAAAATTGTTCAACAGATCCATCGTCGGGAAAAATCCGAGCTTTTTATAACTAAAACTAAAAACTGAAACTAGAATTTAAAAACAAAAACTAACTAACTAAACAAAACTAGTTAACACTAAAGAGAAAAAAAATTTAAAAACCAATTATACAACAATATCACAAGTAGCGTACTTCCCACCCCACACTGAAAGCATGCGTCGTCCCCGATTATAAAAATTAAAAAGCAAAGTAGGGTGAAAAGAAATGCTCCCTATCAATCAGAGGTCGCCAAAGCAGCAGATGCATGCTCATCATCATTTGGGCCTAGAGGAACCACAACTCGGGGTCCGGTAACTTCATCACCACCCTCATCCTCTATGTCAGAGCTGCGTACAGTGTTCACGTCCTCAGAAAAATGGATGGGGATGCCAGGTGCAATCCCCAACATCTCTTTGGTAGAACTGGATAGCTCACTGCGTAGTTCCATACGCTCCACATCCGTAGCACCCGCTTTTCACATAAAAAAGTTCAGAGTTTTATACATGTACCTACTGAAGCTCTCGTCCCTTTCATAGCACGCAACTGGTATTAGCTTGGATGATGTCTCCAGCAGTGTAGTAATGTCCATTATCCCGGGTGGAGGCTCCACCACCTCGTCATACCCCTTGTATTCAGGAACACTAAGGTTCATCATATACTTGGTGAGAAAATTGCCAAAGAAAAACCTCTTGATCTGCCGCTCGAACCTCGTAGGGGCCATCTCCCCTAACATCAACTCACCTACATTTATGGGTTGGCCTGTCATCAAAAAATAGATGACACACACTCGATCACAAGTGCAGTCAATAATATGCTCAGCATGTATGAGACGGGCCTGTACAAAATTCTGCCATACCTTGGCAGTCTTGTTAAAATCGGACCGTACCATATGAAGATGAAGTGTGACGTGTTGTTTGGTCCATTTGGCATTCGAATCAATGCCACACAAAGTGTGACGTATCAAGGTGTATTTGGGGCTCTTGAAAAATTTGTGAAGTCTCCTAGGGTCAACATCTTCAACCCCCAAGTATTTACATATGTCCGCCATGTGCATTTTAATCTCAACACCCCGTACTTGCGAAATATCATGCCCGGCATTCCAATTGGCATATAGTTCCCAGACCATACTCAAATTTGCCGGTACGGGGCATGTCAATAACTTCTCCATGTGCCCGGCATGGAGTTGTCTCATCACCTCAGGAAAGTTCCGTTCCAAGGCCTTGGTGTTAATCCCTACCTCGGAGATATAGCGACCCTTTGGCACAAAGTCCCTGTGCCATGCAACCGCCGCATCATTCACCAAATCTAATCGGGGTCGGGGTTTCAAAGGTGCAGGTTGTGAGCTCTTGGCCAATTGCTTTCCTTTTTATTGGCGGGTGGGGACATCTCCTTACTTTCTTTTCTTGGGTGCAGGAGAGGTGGAGGAGGATTTTTCAATGCCTTTTCCTTTGGTAGCACTATCGCGAGCCATTTTGTATCCTGCAACACAATGAACACAAGAACATGAGACTTGTAAAATATTGTACCTAAGGTTATGATGCAAGTCCTTCAAGGACCCCACACTTAAAACCAAAGGTGCAAAAATGGTTCCGTTGTAGTCTAGTTGGTCAGGATACTCGGCTCTCACCCGAGAGCATCATTTTTTTTTTTGATAAAATAATAAGTCGATCCCCCTAGCCTTTTTAAATACTCAATTACATGTCCTACACCATTATAACAATCAATTCTAATCCTACAAAGAAAAATGCAAAATCTATCTACCCTACTTTAAAAAAAAATTTAAGAAGTTAACTACGAAAGCGATAAAAAAAATTTGGGTTGCCTCCCAACAAGCGCCTGATTTAACGTCGCGACACGACTCAACACATGTTTACGTATCGGCCAAGTCCACTGAGGTCTTATGACGTGGAATGTCACCACCTCAATAATACTTTATTCTTTGTCCATTTACTAATAATGTACCGTTTGAGCTCTTATCACGCAATTCCACTGCTCTATGAGGCCTTACACTTACCACAACAAAAAGACCTGCCCATCGAAACTTAAGCTTTCCAGGGAAAAGCTTCAACCTTGAACAAGAGAACTTCTTGGCCTGGTTCGAACTCACGATGTTTGATGTGCTTGTCGTGCCACCTCTTCGTATTTTCTTTATATAATTTGGCATTTTCATATGCGTGCAGTCGAAATTCATCAAGCTCATTTAGTTGTAGCAATCTCTTCTCACTAGCTGAGTCCATCTCCATATTTAGCTTTTTAATCGCCCAATAGGCTTTGTGTTCAAGCTCAACGGGCAGGTGGCATGCCTTCCCATAAACCAACCTATACGGAGAAGTAACAATGGGGGTCTTGTATGCAGTTCGATATGCCCATAATGCGTCATCCAATTTCGCGACCCAGTCTTTTCTATTCCCGCTCACTGTTTTTTCCAAAATCTACTTTACCTCTCTGTTTGAAAATTCTACTTGACCACTCGTTTGGGGATGATAGGCAGTTGGACACCTTGTCCTTAACTCCATATTTTGCAAGAACATTATTCAGCAATTTGTTACAAAAGTGAGTACCTCTATCACTTATCAACACTCTTGGAGTCCCAAAACGTGTGAAGATGTGCTTCTTGACAAAGCTTACCACTACCTTTGCGTCATTAGTAGGAAGAGCAATGGCCTCTACCCACTTAGACACATAATCGACCGCCACTAAGATGTACCTATGACCATTAGAATATGGGAAATGGTCCCATGAAATCAATCCCTCAAAAATCAAAAAGCTTAACTGCTAGAATATTTTGCAGAGGCATCTGTCACAATTTTTAACAAAGGCATGTGCATCCTTAAACAATTTTGGCCAATAAAAACCCGATTGTAGCACTTTTTGGGCGGTTCTGTCCCCACTGTGATGACCTCCATATGGTGAAGCATGGCAGTCATGGAGTATTACATTCATCTCTTCTTCAGGAACACACCTTCGCACCAACTGATCTGCGCACTGCCTATATAAGAATGGCTCATCCCATACATAGAGCCTCATATTATGTAAGAATCTTCTTCTATTGTCAGGTGTCAATTCTGGTGGTGTCACCCCACTTGCAATAAAATTCACATAATCAGCATACCATGGGGCTTCACCTGAGGTGATTGCTAATAACTGCTCGTCAGGAAATATTTCTTTGATTCCCCCCCCCCCCAGCTACGTGGCTCAGATTTTCGAGTCGGGACAAGTGATCAGCAACATGATTTTCTGTCCCTTTTCGATCTCGGATCTCTAATTCAAATTCTTGTAGGAGGAGGACCCAACGAATCAGCCTCAGCTTGGCATCTTTCTTCTCAAACAAGTACCTGATAGCTGAATGATCTGTGTAGACGGACTTTTGTCCCCACTAGATAGGATCAGAACTTATCAAAATCCCACACCACTGCAAGCAACTCTTTTTTAGTAACTGTGTAATTCATCTAGGCTGGATTCAGAGTCTTGCTCGCATAGTAAATGGAGTGAAAGATTTTGTTTCTCCTTTCCCCCAAAACAGCTCCGATTGCTATATCACTTGCATCGCACATCAACTCAAATGGTTGCTCCCAATCCGGAGCAACGATAATAGGTGCAATCACTAACTTTCCCTTCATCTCCTCAAATGCTTTCAGACAGGCATCATCAAACTTGAAGGGGACATCTTTCTCTAGGAGCCTGCACAAAGGAGAAGAAACTTCCAAAAAATCTTTAATGAAACGACGATAAAAACCTGCATGGCCCAAGAAACCGCGAATGCCTTTTATGGAAGTCGGTGGGGGCAAATTTTCAATCTCTTCCACCTTTGCTCTATCCACCTGCAACCCATTTTTGTGCACCTTGTTCCCCAGGACTATACCTTCACGTACCATGAAATGGCACTTTTCCCAGTTTAATACAAGGTTTGTCTCTTCACATCTGGCAAGCACCTTATCAAGGTTCGTTAAGCAAGTATCAAAAGAACATCCAAACACAGAAAAATAATCCATGCATACTTCTACAAATCTTTCAACCATGTCTAAAAATATCCATCATACACCTTTGAAAAGTCGCAGGTGCATTACAGAGACTGAAGGGCATTCTCTTGAACGCATACGTGCCATAAGGACACGTGACTGTGGTTTTCTCTTAGTCCTCTGGGGCTATAGAAATCTGATTATACCCCGAATAACCATCTAGGAAATAGTAGTATTCCCGTCCAGCTAATCTATCAAGCATTTGGTCAATAAAGGGGAGGGGAAAGTGGTCTTTTCGGGTGGCATTGTTCAGTTTTCTATAATCTATGCAAATTCTCCACCCAGTAACAGTTCTTGTAGGGATTAAGTCATTATTTTCATTAACCACCACATTAATCCCCCCTTTCTTAGGTACACATTGAACGGGCTTACCCATTTGCTATCTGAGATTGGAAATACAATACATGCATCAAGCCACTTAATCCCTTCTTTTCTTACCACCTCTTTCATGATTGGATTTAGTCGGCGTTGTTTCTCTACACTTGGCTTGTGTCCTTCCTCCATGGGGATTTTATGCATGCAGAAAGCTGGACTAATGTCTTTAATGCCAGACATTGTCCACCCAATTGCTCGCTTGTGCTCACGTAGCACTCTCAACAGCTTTTCTTCCTGAAATTTAGACAAGTCAGAAGAAACAATAACAGGTAAAGTGACAGAACTACCCAAATAAGCATATTGAAGGTGCGGGGGCAGAGGTTTAAGCTCTAATTTTGGAGCTTCTTCAATTGACGGCTTCGTAGAAGGCCCACTTGGACTGTTAAGAGGCTCAAACAGGTGTGTTCCTTGCATGTAAGCACAAGATGTATCTAGGATATGCATCATCTCTTCAACGTCATCATCAATCATCAAGCTATCGAACAACATGAGTGTTTTTTCTAGAGAGTCTTCTAGACATACACTTGTGTCAAGAAGTTACTCATCCACTTCTACAACAGATATCATAGAAAGCTCCTCATAGTGGCGGGGAAGTTGGATTGCTTTATAGACATTATAGAATGTTTCCTCGTTGTCCACCCTCATAATCATTTTTCCCTCTCTCACTTTAATTATTGCATCACCAGTACCTAAGAGGGGTCATTACAATATGATTGGAACCTGTTCATTAGCCTCAAAATCTAGAATAATGAATTTAGCTGGGAAGATGAATTTCCCAATCTGCAGCAGCACATCTTCAATCACTCCTTCAGGGTAGACTATGGACCTATTACCTAATTGTTGCATCACAGTGGTGGGTCTTGGAGCTCCCAAACCCAATTGCTTAAACAAGGACAAAGGAATTAGATTTATGCTCGCCCCCAAATCACAAAGAGCACGACCCACATCAATATTACCAATTTGCACAGGGATAGTGAAGCTGCCAGGATCCTTAAGCTTTTGAGGAAGCTTGTTTTGGACCCTTGAAGTGCACTCCTCAGTAAGTGCAATTGTCTCGAACTCAGTCAATTTCCTCTTGTGAGCCACAATATCTTTTTATGTACTTAACATACTTTGGAATTTCACGAAGTACATCCACCAATGGAATATTTAATTGAACCTGGCTTAACATAGAGAGAAATTTGTTGAACATGCGATCATCATTCTTTTTCTGCAATCTCTGGGGGAAAGGTGGTGGTGGCCTTTCAGCCTCCCCTGCTCTGAACCTGCATTATTTTTTTTTGACTCGTGTATTGCCTTAGGGATCAGCTCCCCCTCAGGTATAGGGTTGTCCTTTTTCTTCTTTGGCACTTCCTCTAGTTCCCTCCCGTTTCTGAGTGTGACTGCATTAACTTGAGGGTTTTTATCTTTATCACTGGGAAGAGCACCTGCAGGTCTAGAATTTTGATTTGCTGCTAACTGTCCCATTTGCCTCTCAAGATGTCTGAAATCAGTCCTGAGCTGTTGATTGTCAAGCAACAACTTCTTTAACAAGTCATTCGTACGCTCTTCTGTTTGTTGGGGTGGCTTCTGAGGTTTATTGAAATTTCCTTGGGGCATATATTGATTCTGATTCTGTTGATTTCCGCCCCATGAGAAGTTCGGGTGATTCCTCCAATTTGGATTGTAAGTGTTCCCATATTGTGCATGTTGATTCATTGAGCCTCTGTTTTGTTTCCCCACATAATATATAGATTCGGAATTCGTTGGGCACATGTCACTCATATGACTATCACCACATAGTTCAAAGCAAATAGACATCTATTGTACGTGTTGCATCTGTTGTGTTTGTTGCATTGACATTATGTTCATCTGATTTGCCAGCTTTGCAATATATGCTCTCATGGCTGAGAGGTCATCCAGCTCGATCAAACCGGCTGCTTTCTGTTTAATTGCTCTTCTTGCGTCACCCTCTCCTTGCCAATTATGATCATTAGCAGTGAAGTTATTTAGCAATAGTTGAGTCTCACTGTATGGTCTGCACATCAACTACCCCCACAAGCTGAATCAAGATTCATTTTTGATGTCTCAGTCTGACAATGATGCGGGCAGTCTCTGAGTAGCTTCTTGTATCTTTCCCAAGCTTGACGAAGCGTCTCGCCATCCCGTTGTTGGAACCCAAAATTTGGCTTCTCAGTGATTTTGTCTTCTTAGTAGGGAAAAACTTGATTAAGAATTTCCTTGCCAAATCATCCCAAGTGCAGATTGAGTTCGCGAGCTCCTTTTGCAACCATTCCTTAGCTTCCCCCATCAAGGAAAAGGGAAATAGTGTCAGCCTGACATAGTTTTTGGAAACGTTAGGATAATTGTAGGTGTCCGTAGTTTCCAAGAAATTCTGAATATGACTCTAGGGGTCTTCATGAGATAGACCCACATATTGCCCTATGGACTGAATCAGTTGTACCATGTAATGTTTGAGTTCAAAATGCCTTGTGGTATCAGGCTTCACAATAGCCTGAGTCATATTAGCAAGATTGGGCCTTGCGGCTTCTATCACCAGATGCTCTTCATTACCTGCCATCTCTATTGGTTGTGGTTGAACTATGATGTCCAACTCTCTTTCTATTCTCGTTCTAGCTTCGACTTCCATCCTCACTCTATGGAGTGTTCGTTCAATTTCTGGATCCATAGGAAGGAGGTTATTTGCGCTTCTACTCCTCCGCATTCACGAGAAGAACCTGCGTTAACACAAACAAAGCAAACTAAAAATTAAAACTTGAACAAATAATTAATAAGAGTTTAACTTAGTCAAATAGCTAATTTCTAAGTCCCCAGCAATGGCGCCAAAAACTTGCTGCGACCAAACACACCCACGCAAGTATACGTGGTCGTCAAGTAATAAAGTAGTGAGTAGAGTATCGTCCCACGAAGACTTATGATTAACTTTTGAAAGATTCAACTCAATTAACTTATCGATTCAAGAGATTTATCACAAAAAATATAATTAACTAAATTACTACCTAAAATACCAATTAATGAATTAACTATGAAATCAACCAACACAAATAATAATTTCGACTAACAATCAATAAGAGAGGATATTCCAGTCACGGGCTAGCTAACAATCGTGTTATATTCTTGGCTTAAAATGACTAAGTGATTTATCTAGATTATTTATTGACAGGGTTAATATTACTCATAAGAATCTTTCGAGTTCTTATTCGCCTATTCAAGTTAACTTAATGCCTCTATGTCTATGGAATCAAGATTAATAAGAATGCATTCACAATTCCTGTATTTCAACCAAGCAAGGCAAATAGGTATATGTCTATCCTAATTGCGAAACCGTTCCCCGATGCCCGGGTTCAAGAACATGCTCTATTTAATTCTGTATGCAATCTAGAATTCCCACTTTCGAGTTCAACTCTAGATTCGTAGATAGTATTTCACTGTTAGCTACTCAATAAAATAATTAAGAATATAATTAAATAAACAACCCAATATGATAAAATCAAATTCGTCAAATTAAACTTCAAATATAACATTCATGTTTAACCCATGACCCTAGAATAATAGGGTTCTTAGCCACACATGTTGATACAATCATCAAAAATAATATTTTCAAACATAAAATCAATGAGTATTAGAAAAGATATGGAAGAATTGATCAAATCCTTGCTCCCAAGTGTGTTTCTCTCCAAAAATCACGTTCTCCCCCTCAAAATTGAGGTTAGACTTGCTTTTATACGTGTTGGGTAGGTCTAGGGTCGAATTTACTGAGTCCGGGTCAAATTAGGACAAATTCACGTCATCGGCGTCCTGGGTAGCGCCCGGCGCTACCCAGGGCGCTTCCTTGTAATAGCACACTACCTCCAGCGCCACAAGTGGCGCCCAGCCCTGCCTGTGGCGCCCAAAATCGAGTTTTCCCGGTTTTGTGCGTTTTTGCTCTAATTTTGTGCGTTTCGTTCCCAATTGCTCCCAAATCATTCCTACACATAAAAACACCACAAATCAATATAAATCATCACAATTAACATCTAAAACTCATGAAACAAAAGTAAAATATGAGGTGATATACATGAAAATATATATACTTTAAGCTAAATATAATTAAACGAGCGGAGATCGATAGCATCACGATAGTTGAAGCAAAATCTGATTGAGTATCCAGCTGTAACTTGGGCAGACGTGCACAATCGATATCAATCAAAGATAAAGTTCGAGGACGATACTTAAGGAGCCCACTCGGGTTCAGTTTATCCAAACTGGTTAGCAGTGAAAGCCCCGAGGGATACTGACAGGGAACCGAGGACAAACAGAGAACGGTATCAGCCATATGTCGAAGATCGAAGAAATAATAGTTCGGGACGCAATCCTCCCGGAATGATCGAAGAAATGATCGAGGGAAAAATCCTCGGGGACTTTTGAGTAAGAATGGTTTTGATAACATACTGATCCTGCAGAAGCACCTTGATTATCGAAGTTTAATTTTAGTGTTGATGCATCGGGAATTGTATCGGCTATCAGGAGAATCAATGACACTAGGTGTCCTAGACCTATACAAATCGATCCTTCTTAGAGAAACCCAAACTTGATGTGTAAATATCATGGTACACATGGCTATCGGACTGAAGACTGCATACAATTGAGGGAAGAGGTAGCTCGATTGTTCTATGAGGGTCATCTTCGACAGGTTCTCAGAGGCTAAGAATCACTTCAGGGAAAGAGATGCCAACGGAAAAAACGAGCAAGAAGAACCTCAGCATGTTATCCACATGATCGTCGACGGGATCGATATCCCACAAGGACTTGTCTTCAAACGGACCAAAGTATCAATTACAAGGGAAAAACGGACCTGAGACTACATGCCCGAAGGAAACCTTACATTCAACGACGAGGAGATAGAAGGCCTCTCTCAGCCACATAACGACGCCCTGGTAATTTCTATTTTGCTAAATAAAATTCAAGTTAAACGTGTTCTTGTGGATCTAGGTAGCTCGGCAAAGATAATCAAGTTGAGGGTCGTAGAGTAGCTCGAACTGCTAGATCAAATCTTACCTGCACCTCGAGTCCTAAACGGCTTCAACATGGCTAGTGAAACAACAAAGGGATAGATATCCTACCAATGAATGTAGTCGGGACCATCCACGACACAAAATTTCATGTCATCGAAGGTGACATGAGGTACAATGCACTGCTCGGAAGGCCGTGGATCCATAACATGAGGGCGGTACCGTTGACCCTTCACCAAATGATGAAGTTTTCAACAATAGATGGTGTGAAAATGGTTTACGGGGAACATCACGCGACAAAGGAAATGTTTGTAGTTCATGAGTTGACGCCAAAGCCAACACCTTCGACCTTAGAAAAATCAAACATCAAAGATAAGAAGATGGATGATATTAGCCTATATTATGCAATGTAGACACTATTTATTCTCTAAATTAACCATACTTTATTGATGTTTAAATGATAAACGATAACAAAAGTCTCTAATTGAGATTGTATGCTTTGCAGGAGCCACTCCGAGCTAGGAGGAAGATAAAGAGCATTTTGGAGTCAATTATGTAAATACAAGGCCAATCAAAGATATCCTGGATGAAAAAGAGCAAGAAAAGGCAAAGAAAATGGTGAAAGCCAGGTCCGCCGCGGACCTGGGCGTGCTGAAACGCGGACAAAAATAGAAAGACAGTGAATTACGACGGTCGAGTCCGCGGTTGAGACCGCGACCGCGGTCGAGAGTTTAGCAGCGAGGAACTTCAGGGGCTAAAGTGTAAATTTTTGGGCAATTAACCTAACCCTATAAAAACCCAAAACTCGCCCAAAATTTAGTTTAGACTTGTTTTAGACATAATTGGAGGCAAGAACAAGAGAGAGAAGATCAAGCAATTCTTTAGAGTTTCTTTCTTCTTCTTTCTACTTATCATTGTGAATGATGAATCATATTATTGTTATGTTTTGCATTAGTATGAGTAGCTAAACTCCTAATCTAAGGTTTTGATGGAACCTATTGAAGGATGATTTTCTCGTTACGTTAATATAGATTTTCCATAGCATTACCTCTATTTGTTCAACTATATGTTTATTATTGTTGATTGAAGGGCCCTCGATTAATTATTCATATTTAATGTGCATTACTCGAGAGAGAGTGTATATTTAGGTAGTTGTTGAACAACATCACTCCTAACGTATATGAGGGATCAATACAAAGGGTTTAAAGGTGGGATTTGGGATAACGAAACCTTGGGTGCGATCTAAGTGAGCTGTACTTAAGGATAACTAGCGTAATTCAGGAGAATATGTCAGTATATTGTTGTAATTACTCGAGAGATAGTTACGACAGTCAGATTGCTCATGATCGATAGAGAAGACTTAAGGCAAATTTATAGCAAACATAGCGAAAAGGATTCCGACAATAGGGGAAATCAGAACCTTAGATCATTCCAATTCTTGTCTACAACCCGTTCATAGTTAGTTCCTAATTATTGTATTCTCATTAAGTAATATTTAGATATTAAGCATCCAATCTATTATTTAAATATCTCGGAAAGTTGATTACGTGAAATTGTGTGAGTCTGATAGTTGTGATTGATAGGTTAATTCCCTGAGGGATTCGACTTCGGACTTATTAACCAGAATATATTTGCAGTGACCTCTTTGTCCTTTTTATAAGGCATAGTTGGGTGTGATCAAATTTTAGCGTCGTTGCCGGGGAATTAATGGTGTTATTAATTGCAGTTAAAAGAAGTGCACAAATTCTTAGTGTAGTCAATTTTCTTCAATCTAAACTAAATACATTGAAATTCTAACGTTTGTAGTCTTGGGTGTTACAGGTGCATGCCTAGAAACTCAAGAACTGGTGAATTGTTCGAAGCATTATCAGATCCAGATAAAGTTTTGAAGGCATTGAATCGTGCAAACAGGAAAAGCAAACAACAATAGAACTTAACTGAACAACTTGAACCAGACATGGCAGACGAAGTAAACAACAGGAACAATGAGGATAACGTGAATGATCCGAATGAGCAGGTGGTGGTGCCTCTTGTGCTAGAAGCAGCATTGTATGATTGGGCACACCCCACCGTAGACAACTTAGCAACTGCAATTGTAGTCTCGCAGATACAAGCTGAATCATTCCAGATTACAAATAACATGATGCATTTGTTGCAGAACAAGGGACTATTCTCAGGGTCATACATCAAATATCCTCAACAGCATCTAAAGAATTCCTGTCAATATGTGCCACACAAAGACAACATAATATGACACCGGGAGAAATAAGGCTATTGTTGTTTCCATTCTCTGTGACGGGAGAAACTCATACTTGGCTTAATTAACTCTCCATAAATTTCATCACTACTTGAGAGGAATAAGTCAAGAAATTTGTGAACAAATTTCACCCACCCAACAAGACTGCTCAGCAAATTGATGAGATTTTGAGCTTCAGATAGAAACCAACAGAAACATTGCAAGAGACTTGGGAAAGGTTCAAAGGGCTGTTGGTTTTATGTCCACACCATGGGATTCCGGAGCAGATGTTGGGGCATAGGTTCTACATGGGTATGGAAGATAGCTTGAAAGCTAATGTTGATGCTTCAGCAGGTGAAGCATTCTTGAGTAAAACATTCAGGGAAAGCAAAATCTTACTTGACAAGATGGCACAAAACTCGGGATGGACGAACAAAAACGCTCTAATCACTCTTGTGGTTCACTCAGTGGCCTTAGACCCAGCTAACTCCCTAGCTGAAAATATGGCCACTCTAATGACACAAATGAGCATCCTCACCAAAAAGGTGGATGAATCAGTCCAGAAACAACAGGTACACATTGTTGATGCAACTAATGGGGGTTTATGTACATCTTGCATTAATCAACCATATGGTTGCTCGTGGAGTGTGGAAGGTGATCGCCAAACATATCAGGAGAACATGAATTATGTGTCCAACTATGGGGGACAGAGACCAGGTGGTCAGAATTGGGGTCAGCAGAATCAACAATATAGGCCAGCCCCGCAGCAGCACAACAATATCAACAATCTTGGGGCCATGCGACCTCAAGGTCAAGTGGTACCTTAACAAAGGCAATATGGATACAACCATCAGAATCAGCAGCTTATCATCCACCTCAACAACAACACACTGGGAGACACGAAGATGGGTTTTCTAGACTCGAGGGAATGATGCAACAAGTGATTGGGTCCACTGGGAAAGTAACTGAGAGAGTAGACTCACATGAGTTAGCTATAAAAAATATTGAGATCCAATTGGGTCAGATTTCGATGGCTCTAAATAATCATCCTCAGGGGACATTACTTCTAGACATACAGATTAATCCAAAGAAGCAGGGCCCGAAACAGCTAATGGCAGTGAGTCTACAAAATGGCAGAGACATGGACTTAGAGCAAGAGATTGCTCGCGAAAACAGACCTACCGAGACACTTGTGCCTGTGCCCATTGAGGTAAATGATTCAACAGGGTTGACTGAGGTGACGGTACAACAAGCTCAAGAAGAAGCCAACAAAGAAAAAGAGGTTGTGAAAGAGACTGAGGCAGCACAAGAACCGACAGTGGAGGCAGTGCCTGAACAAGAAAAAAACAAATCACAGGAAAGAAGCGACCTCCAGCACCATTCCCACAGAGACTGGACAAGTATCAGAAAGATGAGCAATACAAGAAATTCTTGGAGATGTTAAAGCAAATTCAAGTAAAAATTCCATTGATTGATGATTTAAAGGAGATGCCTGGTTATGTGAAAATGATGAAGGACTTGATGTCTCGCAAGTTCGACTTTCAAGACTTGGCCACGATTACACTGACTCAGACTTGCAGTGTTGTTATGACGAGACCCATTGCTGAGAAGCTGTCTGACCCAGGGAGTTTCACAATTCCATGCACAATAGGAAACTTTGCATTTGCTAAGGCACTGTGTGATTTGGGGGCAAGCATAAATCTTATGCCTCTAGCTATTTATAAAAGGCTGGGGATTGGAAGAGCTAGACCCACGTCCATGTTATTGCAGCTGGCTGACTGGACAGTAAAGAGGCCCTCTGGTATCCTTGATGATGTGTTGGTGCAGGTTGGGAAGTTTGTGTTCCCGGCAGATTTTGTCATTCTTGATTGTCAGGTTAATGAGGAAATTCCCATAATTTTGGGAAGACCATTCTTGGCCACTGGGAGAGATCTAATTGACTGTGAATCTGGAGAGCTCAAGATGAGATTAAATGATAAAGAAATAACATTCAACGTGCAGAAATATATGAGGTGACCAAGTGAATTTGCCAATTGCTCTCTAATAGATGTCGTGGATGTAATTTTTGAAGAGGATGATGAGACATTGAACACTCAAGATCCTCTAGCAGCTTGTATCATGAACCTTGATGAGGCTAATGGAGAAGAATTGGCAGAGTGGGTGCTTTCTCTTGAGGGCAAAGGTTTTTGGAAGAGGAAGCTCGAATTTGAGCCCTTTCACTTAGAGGAAAGAAAGACTCCTCCGGCCAATCCATCCATAGAAGAACCCGCAAAGCTGGAGCTGAAGCCACTACCCGCCCATCTCAGGTATGAATTCTTAGGAACTAACTCAACATTACCTGCTATTATCTCATCTAGTTTGTCAGATGTGCAGGCAGAACAACTTTTGCAGGTACTGACAGAGTACAAGACTGCAATTGGGTGGACCATGGCATACATCAAAGGGATCAACCCGGCCTTCTGTATGCATAAGATTCTACTGGAAGATGGGCACAAACCTTCTAGAGACCACCAAAGAAGGCTTAACCCCAATATGAAGGAAGTGGTGAAAAAAGAAATTATTATGCGGTTAGATGCGGGAATCATATTCCCCATCTCTGACAGCAATTGGGTGAGCCCAGTTCAATGTGTACCATAGAAGGGTGGAATGACGGTAGTAAAAATGAGAAGAATGAATTGATCTCTACAAATACCATCACAAGTTGGCAAAAATGTATGGATTACAGGAAGTTGAACTTGGCTACCCAGAAAGACCACTTCCCACTTCCAATCAGTTATCAGATGTTAGATAGACTGGCAGGGAGGTCCCACTTTTGATTTCTGGATGGGTACTCATGTTACAATCAGATCTCTGTTGCACCATAGGACAAATACAAGACCTCGTTCACCTACCCTTATGGATTTATGCTTTTCGGAGAATGCCATTTGGCCTATGCAACGCACCGGTCACATTTTAAAGGTGCATGATGGCCATATTCACGGACATGGTAGAGGAAATAATGGAGGTTTTCATGAATGATTTATCAGTAGTGGGGAATTCATTTGATGACTTCCTTAACAACTTGAGAAGAGTGTTGAAGAGGTGTATAGAGACTAATCTGGTGCTAAACTGGGAGAAGTGCCATTTTATGGTACAAGAAGGTATAGTCTTGGGACACTTGGTGTCAGGTAAGGGTATTGAGCTGGATCACGCAAAGGTTGACGTGATAGCAAAGCTTCCACCACCCACTTCCGTCAAAGCAATCAGAAGTTTCCTTTGGCTTGCCGGTTTCTATAGGAGATTATAAAAGACTTTTCTAAAATTGCTAATACCTTGTGTAAATTGCTAGAAAAAGATCACCCTTTTGTGTTTTCTGATGATTGCAGGGTAGCATTTGAGGAATTGAAGAAGAGACTGGTCACAACACCTATTGTTGTTGCCCCTGACTGGGAGAAAACCTTTGAGCTAATGTGTGATGCAAGTGACTATGTTGTGGGAGAGTTCTTGGGCAGCGGAAAGATAAAATCATGCACCCAATATACTACGCAAGTAGAACATTGAGTGGGGCCCAGTTGAACTACACTGTGACTGAGAAGGAGATGCTAGCAGTAGTGCTTGCATTTGAGAAGTTCAGATCGTACCTGATAGGCTCGAAGGTAATTTTTTATACTGATCATGCTACTCTCAGGTACCTAATTGAGAAGAAAGAGTCAAAGTCGCGCCTGATTCGTTGGGTGCTACTGCTACAAGAGTTTAACTTGGAAATTCGTGATCGAAAGGGAACGGAAAACCAAGTAGCTAACCACTTGTCAATACTGGAAGGAGCTGAAAAAGCAGTTGAGGTGGAAGAAATTATGGAAATCTTTCCAGATGAGCAACTCCTAGCCAGAAGTCTTGAGGAAGCACCATGGTATGCAGACATTGCAAACTATCTGGCGAGCGGTATAATTCCTTGTGACCTTTCCTATGTACAAAAGAAAAAGTTCATAAGTAATTGTTGCATGTATTATTGGGATAAACCTTATCTGTTTAGGATTTGTGTTGACAACATGATCCGGAGGTGTATCCTCGAGATAGATCAGTCTTATGTTTCACAAACATGTCACGCATCAGCATATGGTTGACATCTCGGAGGAGTCAGGACAACAACGGAAGTTCTGGAAGCAGGCTTCTACTGGACAACAATGTTCAAAGATGCTCATTTATGGGTGAAGGGATATGATGAATGACAGCGAACGGGGAATATTTCCCGTCGCCATGAGATTCCCATGAACCCAATTCAGGAGGTCGAAGTGTTCGATGTATGGGGAATCAACTTCATGGGGCCCTTTGTCAGTTCATATGGCAACAAGTACATAATTGTCGTTGTAGACTACGTGTCCAAATGGGTGGAAGCTGCAGCACTCCCCACCAATGATGCAAAGGTGGTGATTGGGTTTTTGAAGATGAACATATTCACCCATTTTGGCACCCCCAAGGGCCATAATCAGTGACAGAGGCACTCATTTATGTAATTGAGCCTTCGAGAAGTTGCTGGAGAAGTATGATGTACGCCACAAGGTGGCCATTCCATCTCATCCTCAGAAAAGTGGGCAAGTAGAAGTGTCAAACAAATAAATAAAGAGTGTGTTAACTAAGACCGTGAATGCCACAAGAACAGACTGGGAAAGAAAGTTAGATGATGCATTCTGAGCTTATAGAACCGCTTTCAAAACACCAATTGTCATGTCACCACGAGTTGGTGTTTGGGAAGGCATGTCACTTGCCGGTGGAGTTGGATCATAGAGCTTGGTGGGCACTGAAACAGTTGAATCTCGACATGGATGTTGCGGGAACAAGTAGAGTCATAGAATTGCATGAACTTGATGAGTTCCGCTATCTTGCTTTTGAGAGCACAAGATTGTACAAATAGAGAATGAATATGTTACATGATAAGAACATTATTGAGCGGAATTTTAAACTCGGAGATACGGTATTGCTTTACAACTCAAGACTAAGGCTATTTTCGGGTAAACTAAATTCATGATGGTCAGGGCCATTTCGTGTGGTTGAAGTACATCCCACGGGTGTTGTAGAGATTGCGCAAAAAATGACTCTCGCATATTCAGAGCCAATGGGCACAGGATAAAACATTACGTGGGCATGGATGAAGCAAAGAAAGTGTCAGTGACCCATTTGATCGAGCCTCAGATGTTGTGCGACCCTTAAATACGCTTATCTACGTCGTGTCGCGACGTTAAATTAGGCGCTTCCTGGGAGGCAACCCATGGTTTGTTGTAATTCGTCGTGCCGCGACGTTAAATCAAGTGCTTCTTGGGAGGCAACCTATGTTTCTCTTTTGTGTTTCTCTTGTGTTGTTGTTGTAGTCTATGTAACAATACTAACCAAATTATTAGTGTACAAGAAAAGATTGGTGCATATCGGGAGGAGTCGGGGTCAAAATCTAACTCCGAAAAGGTAAAAAGTTGAAGAAAAACAAGAAAAGTTTCGGAACACCGAACTGCGACGTGGTCTGGGGCGCGGTGCTGGGCGCGTAAGAAGTGCAACATTCTGTTTTTTCACCGCGCCCGCGGAACAAGCACGGTGATTCAAGAGAGTTCTGTCCAGCGTCCGCGACCGCGGAGCTGGGCGCGGTCGGGCAGGTAAGTAGCTTTTATTTTTTATTTTTTAATCTTTTCCTTTTCCCAACCCCACTAACCTAATACACACCCGCCCAAACCCCCCATTTTCCCCCTTTACTTTCTTCCCTTTTTCTACTCTAACTTTCCCTCTTCCCCCTCTAATCCCTAAAAACACACAACTCACTTCTCCCCCATCTCCTCCTCTCACCAAATTTTCCCTTCCTCCCCCTATCTCTATTAACAAGCTCCACCTTCGGTTGTTCAAGAATATCAAGTAAGTCATGATTTCTCCCTTCCATTTTAAGTTATTTCTTTTCTCATTTTTTTTAATTTATTTTCAGATTTGTGTAACAATTTTAGAGTAATCTTGTCTTCTTCCTAGTGTTAGTGTATAGAATGAGGAGGTAAAATCATGATTTTGTTGTGTTAGAGGTATATTGTGGTGGGGATGAGTAGGTGAAGCCATTGTAGTTGATGTGGGGAAGATTTATACCTCCATGGGGTTATTTGTGCTAAATTGTAGACTTATGCACACTAGGTGTTGTTGAATTGCCCCTATGAACTTTAAATGCTATTGTGACCATCGTGCGGGTGAAGTCTGACTAACCGCCCTGGGTTCACACCATCCACACCCTTCCTAATAGTATCATTTGTATTGTCAGGTACATCCATCCAGGAAGAGACGGTCCACATGATCCTCGGCCAGTGGACCGAGACGTTCTTCTAGAGTTCGGGCATAGGCTAGCTCGAGCCAGTTTGACAGTAGGCGGTTTGTGTCAAGAAAAGCATAGGAGAGATTTAGTGCAAAGGCGACAAATAAGACAGTGGACAAAAGGGCCATTGACAGGGCAGCTCTTCATGTAGAAAATCTAAACATGTACCGGGAATTGCTGTAGCGTCGGCTCGAAATTTTCTTTGAGGATCCATAGGACGGCAATATGATGTTGGTTAGAGAATTTTATGACAATTTCCCGGAGCATGAGAATTGGGTTGTCACGGTATGCCAAACCAGAGTGGATGCTTCACGTGAGACCATCCGAAGAGTGTACGGGTTGCCATCCTTCGACGGGGCTGAAGATTTTTACCAGACATACCAGAAAAGGCCTGTCACTTGGAACCTTTTCATCCAAACCATCTGTGTGCCGGGTAGGGACTTAATATGGGTTAAACCTAGGATCACCCTGAACTCATCCTCCCTTACTTGTGAGGCAAAGTGTTGGTTGAACGTCATCAACAGTCGTCTGCTGCCATCAAGCAACACCGCTGATGTAAATAGACCTCGGGCAGCAACAATATGGTGTTTTGTTAATGGTATGATTTTGATGTGGCCCGGCTGATCCAGGAAAAAATGTTCATCCGCTCACCTAAAAAGAACTATGGTTTCTAATTTCCTTCTCTCCTCACCAAATTGTGTAGAGCGGCAAGAGTTCCTGAGAACCCACACATGGATGGGTTGGTACCAAAAGAGGCTGCGTTCAGGGCATCCAAAGTAACCATCGGGAAAGAATCGGTGTCACCTGGAGCTGTTTAAAGCGACACATCAGATAAGTCGGATGATGATGAGGATGATTAGGAGGAGGCAATGCACGCCTCATCCCCACAGGTGCAAATTTCTGATGAGTCAGGCCCATCTCAGGCCCATCGGAGTACCCGTTTGACAGCTCTGGAACAGGATATGGCTGCGTTGTGTACTTCGGTCACGGACCTGGGTAATAGAGTTGATACTCTAGCCACGCAAAGTGCAAAGTCTGAGAAGAAGATTATGGGCTGGCTGCGGGATCTAGGACGAGCTTGTCACCTTGATCCTGGCACGGTCTCCGATCAGGACTGAGTACCAGGGAAGTCCCCGTACCTTACTCTGCTTTCATTTATTTGACATAGGGACATCCAATTTCTTAAGTGTGGGGTGGGGAATGATGTGTATGTTGTTATTATATATGTATGTATTTGATTGGTAGTTTAGTTCGTCAAATTAATTTCGACTTGTCCCGACGATGGACACCATTCGACAGGTTTCTTGAGAGACTAAAGTCGAATGAGAAAAAAAAAGATTTTAGTTTCTTTTTAGTGTATCAAATCCCCCTTGGTTTTTATTTAAACCACGGTTCTTTTCCAAGGGTTTTTATTTGAACACGGTGTAGTTTGTTTTACCCATTTTTAGTTAGGAACTTATGGGCGAGGAAAAAATTGAGTATAGACTACTTTAGTGTGACACTTAAGCTCATTAGTTGATTCGAGCAAGAAAGCCTTAAAATGTGTGTGCTTGATTTGGCTTAAGTACCCTGAGCGGATTGTCTGATGATCCAACATGAATTGAGTCATGTGCCATGTGTGAGTGAGGCTTTGTGTATTCTGTGGTAACGTTTAACGCCTAGAACTTGCCCTGTGTGTGCAAAGCGAAATGGTAGTCTTATTTGGTCTAGGAAGTGATATAGGCTTTTATTTGTTGAACCATATCTATACATTCTACCCACCTAATTTTTATGTACCATAGTTAACCCCTTTGGGACTGTAATCCTATTTTCTTTGGCAACCACATTACAAGCCCTACCCAATTTTTGAATTGTCCATGTATTTGAACCATATCACCTCTATAAGCACTTGAATTGCGATGAAATAGGTAAAAGTTAAAGTGTGGGGTGGTTGGTTGGGATTTTGAGTGGAACTGAGGAAATACGGATATAGGTGCACGTGGTTGAAAGTGAATACTAGAAGCCACATGAACTGAAAAAAATGTATTGTGTAAATAATAAGTCTTTGATGGTGGTGGCTTTTGAGATAATCGTTCTTAAAGAAGTAGGGGGCATGAAATATTAATGTAAAGGTGGAATGGTGGTTTGACATAACTATGGGCTTAATTGTTGAAATAGATGTATTAAAGTGCTTGGGGAGGTGCAGTCATTATTATATCCAAACATATCCTACCCGACCCGCAACCTACATTACATCCAAATGAAGCCCTAATTGATCCTAGAGTGAATGAGCTCGATTAGTAGAGTAGTACACTACGGGAAAGCATATGGTGCATTTTCTGTGTCACAAGAATGTTCTTTCTGAGGGTGAGCTAATTTTGTTTATTTGAAGTCCTTAGTGTGTGCGAATTGTATTGATTCTGACATAAGTTTCTTTTGTGGTGAGTAGGCACTTGATTCATGAAAGGGAGGTAAGTTTGGACCTCTGACTTAGAGTAAGTGAGCCGGTTAGGGACATTGCGTGACTAGGGAGAGTCCACTCTTGAGGTGTGGATGTTACGCTAAGGTAGTTTACCATTGTGAAATATTCTTGGTATGATGAGTAGGGAAGTTGCCCAGTGAAGTTAGGCATGTAGAGTGTGGTTTTGTTGTTCGAGGACGAACAACAATTTAAGTGTGAGGTGTTGATATTAGCCTATATTATGAAACGTAGACGCTATTTATACTCTAAAGTAACCATACTTTATTGATGTTTAAATGATAAACGATAACAAAATGCTCTAATTGAGATTTTTATGCTTTGCAGGAGTCACTCCGAGCTAGGAGGAAGATAAAGAGCGTTTTGGAGTCAATTATGTACATACAACGCCAATCAAAGATAGCCCAGATGAAAAGAGCAAGAAAAGGCAAAGAAAACGGTGAAAGCCAGGTCTGCGACCGGGGACCTGGGCACGCTGAAACGTGGACAAAAACAGAAAGGTAGTGAATGACCGCGGTTGAGACCGCGACCGCGGTCGGGAGTTTAGCAGCGAGGAACTTCAGGGGCTAAAGTGTAAAGTTTTGGGAAATTAACCTAACCCTATAAAAACCCAAAACTCGCCCAAAATTTAGTTTAGACTTGTTTTAGACATAATTGGAGGCAAGAACAAGAGAGAGAAGATCAAGCAATTCTTTAGAGTTTCTTTCTTCTTCTTTCTACTTATCATTGTGAATGATGAATCATATTATTGTTATGTTTTGCATTAGTATGAGTAGCTAAACTCCTAATCTAAGGTTTTGATGGAACCTGTTGAAGGATGATTTTCTCGTTATGTTAATATAGATTTGTCATAGCATTATCTCTATTTGTTCAACTATATGCTTAATGTTGTTGATTGAAGGGCCCTCGATTAACTGTTCCTATTTAGTGTGCATTACTCGGGAGAGAGTGTACATTTAGGTAGTGTTGATACCCAAATTTTCCAAAAAAAAAATTAAAATTAAAATTGCATATATACTTTCAAAATCATGCATTAATAGCAATTGATATTTTTTCATTATTTTCCTACATTTTTTTATTTTGCCTAGTATTTTATTTCTAATAAATAATTACAAAATTACATGACAAATAATTTTAAAATATTTCTTGATTTAATATTACTATTTATGGTCTTATAAGTCCAAATTATTTTATAAATAGCCAATTCAGCACCTTTTGGCAACAATTGCAATAACTTTGCAATTATAGCCCATGCATACTATTTTTTTCATTATTTTTACCAGAAATTAGTATTTTTTATTTTTAAATATTAAATAACCATTTTTAAAACATTTCTATGCATGAAATTCTTTTTTTTATAAGTAGTAATTATTTTACAAGTTATTTTTATTAATTTATTTGGGGTATTTAACAAATGGCCCCATTTATTTCGATTCTAGCCTAATTAAACTAGCCCAAACCTTATTAAATCAACCCCAACAGACCCCAAGCCCAAATACCCTTGAGCCCAATCTGATATACCCAACCCAATACCCCATTTCAATCTTGACCGTTGATCACTTAGATCAACGGTCCAGATATCCCCTTTCCTTAATTAATCCAAACGACCCCCTCACAAACCCTCATTCCCTCTCATATTTCTCATCTGCTCCCCGCCGCCTTCCCCTTCCCTCTCAAATCCTCTCTACCCAACCCTAATCCCCTCGCCATTTTCTGGTTCACCGATAACAATGGCGGTTCTCTACCCCCTAGCCTCTACGGCNACTAGACTTATGGTTTCTAAGCCGGTCTCTTCTCGTCTCTAGGTTGTCTCTCTCCGAAACCCTAACTCTAGCTCTTGACTCCTTAGATCTGTAACAGATCTGAGTCTATTCGATTTATCTTTACTGTTTTCTTAAAGAGTTTTCCGATTTTCTAAAACATCTCTTCATCTTCAAACTAGGGTTTCTTAACCCCCTTTTTCAAAAATGATTCCTCTTCTGATTTCAGTGTTATTCTGTGATTTTTACTATGTTTAAGCGATTTATTTAAGTTTTTCCTTTATCTGATTTATTATGTTGAAAACCCTAAGTTTCTTGGGTTCAGTGTTATTTTTTCAACTTGTTTGCATGTTTGACTCTCATGAATCTGTTTCAATTAATCTGAGTATTTTGAGATTTTCACCCTATTTGACTTACTAGGGTTTCTGATCCTGCCTATTATGTGCTTACCTCGCTTACTCTCAGCAATTTGTGTTCATCAGTACTATATTCCAGTTTTGAATCCCTGACTCCCTGTGATTTTTACTTTACCATGCCTGTTAGGGTTTTGGTTCTTTGCTTATCATGTGTTTATTCCGTGCAATCTGTGTTGATTCCCCTTAATAAGTATTGTTCCTATTTTAATCCCTAATTTCCTGTAATTGATACTTTTCACTAATCTCTTATGATGATTTCCCTGCTTATTTTCCGACCTTAATTTATTTCTTGCCTTATGTTATGGTCAACTATGTTGTCAAATGGGTTCTTATGTTATTTCCTTAGTTAGAATCTTATGTACTTAGCCTAATTACTCGCACTGATTGAAATTGTTTCCTTATTTATGCTCCAGTCATATATGATCCCTTTCCTTACTTGTTTCCTGTCTTTTACCGTTTGAAATGTCTCCCTTAATTAAGGGAGTAGTTGGACTGATTGTTGATCTAATTGGTTCTGAGCTCCATAACTTACTGCCTAATTGTGTTTCTTACCTTATTTTACCTATTTTCAAACTAAATTAGCTGGCTGCAAGCTACGGCTTATTATTGTGCTCTCTTATTCTTCTCTTTGTGTTTACTATCTCTTTACTGGTATGTTCTGATTTCAATTCAAGTCCCAAAACCAACATGTTTCTTTTACTGCTTCAGTTTATCATGTTTTTTATATGTCTCTATCTATGGTTTTGTTGTTCAACATGTAATTGACATGTCTGCACCATTGTTCATCTAACATATTATGTTATATCCCACCTCCCCTTAGTATCAGTATGCTTATAAATATGTTACCCCCTTGTAGTATGTCCTAATGTGACTCTGCTCTATCTTATGTTTACCTGTTTTCTAGCATGAACCTTTCTTTGCAAAGAAATTTGTATCCTAAGTTGTTTGATTCTGTGTTGATACCATTAGCTATCCCCTAATCCCCATAAACCACCTACAAGAACTTCTATGCTTCTGTACACTATGTGCTCTATGTGTCCCCAATTCCCATCACCCCTGTATGAAGGACTGTGATTTGAATATGTTGAATATGTTTATGTTGTGATTAGTCTACTGTTTGTTAATTGTCCTACTCTTGTCAAAAAACTGTTTTTTTACTAAACAACTCTCCTATTTTATAAAACTTTTTCAATAAGTCTTTTTCAAACACTGTCTTTCCTATTAAAACCTTTTCAAAACTATGTCAAGCACTCTCACTGTACTCTTATGTCCTTAGGTTCTGCCCCTCTAGTGTATGACTGCCTTGGGATTCCTATGAGATCCCTCCAAACTCTGATGCACTGGGGCTGGCCCTTCCACACTGCACTTACTCAATTGTGGTTATGAAATCTGGGTGTGAGCACTGCCCGGGATCCCTTGAGGTCCTTAGGGAACTCTGACACACCCGGATATGAGAAAGGCTCTGAAACATTTGGGCACTTGAGGTCCTGAGAATCTGGGCCTGTTTTTCAGGCTCCCTATAGTTTAACTTCTTCTTTTCCTTTATTTATTTATCTAATTTACTCAGCTGGTTTATAATAATTATTTGTAAAGAGATATTGAGGATGGCTAGTGAAATGGGGAGGGTAACCATATAGTTTTGTTAACATCATCGGGTAGAAATCATGTTTTAAGATTTACATTGTTTCTATCTGCATTAGAATCCATGTTTTAGGACCAGCATATTCATTCAAATCATGCCAAACATGCACTAGATATCATGTTCCTAGGATTTCATGTCTACTGTTTCAGCATCTCATCCATGATTTATGTTATCACTTAGAAATCCTGATCCTAGGACAATAAACAACATTAACATAAAAGTTGTTACTCCTGTGCATTCAAAATCATGTCTCCATCACCCTGTAACTCTTTGTGCATTTTAAAAATCATGCCTTCAAGAATTCTGTGTATCCTGAAATTATGTCTTAACCATCCTGTATTTATATGTGCATATTAGATATCTTGCTCTAGGATTTCGTTTACATCTGCTTAACCACGCCTAGTTTAACTGCTGGCTCACGAAAAAGGTAGAAACAGTGTCACATCTAATTGTCTTTCTCTTAATAAAACTAGTAACAATCTCTGCATAATCGTATCACCTAGAACAACATGCTTTTAGGTAAAACAACCTCTAAGCTATTTTAAATAATTCTGGTAACTATTGTGCATTCCCCCATGCCTAGGAAAGCCTTAGGTAACCTACTTTTATAAAACTGGAAGGCTATTTGGTTGTGTTTACTGTTTAAAGACACAAGTTTTAAATCAGTAGGCAAACTGATTAGGTCCTATTTCTGGGTTTATAAATTTAAAACTGCATATCTTCTGTGTTTTGATATTCACTTAGACTTGATGGTTTAGGATCCTGCTTAATAATACTGCCTTTGTTTGTGTTTGAGACGTGTTGCTTATGCGCATTATCTGTGGAGGTAAATCTGAGCCTCTTACTCGCTTCTTTCCTATTTTTTTTATCTGTTAAAGTCCTATTTGTTCTTACCTGTCACCTAGTATTTTCTCCTTTTAAAACCTTAAGGGGCTGTCAAGAACTACCTATAGGTAGAGGTCCTAATCTCCTCCAGGACCATTAAGAAGGGACGGGTAACAGCACACATAGAGGTCGTTAAACAACACTAACTTAAATAACTGCTAAGGGGTGGAAGGGTAGATATGGATATGATGACCGGTGCGCTAATGCCACGTGTAGCCCCTTTATGATAAGTGATTATCGGCATTGCATTGATGTGATCATATAGGATAAACAACCTAGGACTCCCCTATCCCTTACATATGTGTGCTTAGACTGTAAATCTTTCAAAACCTTATATATGTGCTTAGACTTTAAATCTTCTAAAACTTTACTTTATATGTGTGCTTAGACTGCGAATCTTTTCAAAACCTTTATTTGTTTAAGATTATTTGCTACTTGTTTAAATTCACAAAGCATGTTTGGCCGGGAACCACAGTTGTGGACTTCGAGGGGTGCCTAACACCTTCCCCTTGAAGTAATTTCAAGCCCTTACCCAATCTCTGGTCATTCAAATTAGTGTTATTCTGAACCTTAATAGGTTCCCTAGCGCACCTTAGAATCGTTAGGTGGAGACTATTCAATTCCTTATCCCTTTCCCAAAAAGAAACGAGTTGTCCCAGTAATGTCGAATACCCTGACCGATCCGTAAAGGGGAGGAAAGAGGGGGGCATGACAGCATGGCGACTCCGCTGGGGATTTATCTAGGCTTTTTACCATTTCAAACTGCTTTATGAACTTGTCTTTACTTTGTTAATACTTGCAACATTTTCCCTTCCCCCTTTATGTGCCATTAATTATTTATCTCTTTCAAGTATTTATTCCTTTCAGAATCAAAACTGACATGTTTCTTTTTGTTTTCCTTTGTAACTGCTTTTTCAATTATAATTTTATTTACCGCTTTCATAACGTGCAAATACATGACAACATGCTTTTATTGCTCATTTATTGTTGCATAAATCATGCTCAACATCATATTCCACTCGTGCCTATACAAATTCTATAGCAACACTTGATGAGTGTTTGCGCCCTTCCATTTTATATCACCCCTAAATTCGGAAAGGCTTATTTGCGGTAAAACTAGTCGATCAGCGGTGCAATCGACGGTTTCGTGCCTTTCCCCCTCAAGTTGTCATCTTGAGGGTACCAGTCTAAAACCCCATAAAAATCTTACTCTATTATATTGTGCATGCATCATGGTCGAACCTAGCTAGGTTAACGTGTCGTCCGCACGATAACCCTTTAAGACAGTCTTATCCAAAAGTCCACTGGGTTTTTCATAATCCCAACGGACGCAGTCACGTTCTGTGCATTTATTTGGAGAACTAAATGCATGCATGCTAATCATAAGTGTATAAATAGTCGAGTCTGGCGGGGGTAAGGGTCTAACCTATCTATTTTGCAAAATATGAGGCATGAAGTCCCCAGGTTAGGCATGGTCCAAAGAATACCACCATTATTGCTGGATCGGTGGGAAGACCTCTCGCCTAGTGATAAGACCATGTGAAGAGGGTCCTCGGGAACTTGTCCTCCCTACTGGATATTCAACCAAACAACATGTTGATCGAAGCAGCCATTATGTTCTGGGACAGAGAAAGGCCTGTGTTCCGTTTTGGCAACATAGAATGACCCCCCCCCCCCCCCCCTCTCCCCTCTTGGAGGAGATAAGGGGCTTTGCGGGATTACCTTGGGACAGTCCAGGTTTGTTGGTACCGAAGAATCGTGCCGCTAGGGGGTTCCTGAAAATGATGGGTTTAAAGAAGAACGATGGTTTAGAGTGTCTGACAGATTCCTACATACCTTTTGATTATCTCTATGAATGATACGGCCATATCAAATCCTGTCGTATCTTCCACGACGAGTTCTCTATTACTTCCTTGGGTCACATTCACCGCAGGGTTTTCGTGTTCGTCATTTGCTTCCTGGGTTTGATGGTGTTTCCAAGCAAATGAGACCAGATTCACACTAGACTGGCTATGGTAGCCAAAACCTTGATGGAAGGGATCGAAGGGCAAACATATATCATTGTCCCTATGATCATAGCAGACATATACCTAGCCTTGGACCACTGCCATAAGGGGGCCAAACACTTTGAGGGTTGCAATCCGCTACTACAGGTTTGGTTATTGGAACATCTCCAGAGAGGCCAATATCGTCAGGAATTTCCACGAAGGGCGTGGAATGATCATATATCCTTCCACCACCCTAAGAGGATGACCTACATCCCTGATAGGTTTGCTCAACCGGAAAATGCTACGGAATGGGCTCAGTTTTTTGATAATTTGACTGAGGACTAGATTCAATGGATGTTTGAATGGTTCCCTACCAGTGAATTCATCATCAGATCGAGGGACGCTTCGCACCTGGTGTTGATTGGTTTAAGGGGCATATATCCCTATGTTCCCATCGAGGTTATGAGACAGGCGGGTAGAAGGTAAGTTATACCGCGAGTCTCCAAAATGAGTCATTACAGGGTAGATTTTCAGGAAGACAATATCCCGTACAAATGTGAAGCTCAGCAACTATGGCATCTCAAGGTTATTGTAGAAAAGGACACCATCGAGCCCGACAAATACCATGCAGGGCATGTATGCGTCTACCTATCATGGTTGGAAGACATCATATCAGGGATAGTTGAGCCAGGTATCAGCAGAAACAGGGTCATAGACGAAGCGGTCGAGGTTCAGGTGAAATACAATAATCTGCGCAAAAGGCTTCGTGAGTCTGAGGTCGAGCATATGGAGCAACACAAGACTAATATGGAGTTGATCGATGAGTGGAAGGAAAGGGCCATCAAATTTAGTGAAATGTTAGAATATTTGGAGCAGGGTTTGATGGATCTAGAAGCAAAAATAAGAAAAAGGGTCGCCGACTGCCAGAATGCTGAGGGAAACGAATGAGGGCATCTAGCAAGGGTCTACCTGCTGTTGGGCATGCACGACCTGGGGAACTTGATTGACAGAACCAAGAAGACCAAGCCTGGGGAAGGTCCTTCGGGGACTAAGTAGTCTAGGTTTCCTTTTCATTGCTTTTACCAATGTAAGGCAAGTGCCATTAGTGACTTTATTTCCTGCTCATTATTTTAGTGTTGTTTTGGGCTCGTCTATTTTACATTAATGAAATGAGGCATTTTTGCATCTAAGTTCTCCAAAATCAACTTGTCTCTAGGCCTACCTCTGGAACAACGAGGCTCCCAAATTAGGACACGTTTTTATTCCTGCACTATGTGTTTAAATACTGCAATATTTTCTCATGATCCTCACTGACTTGGCTACCTTTTATTTTTTGTTTGGTTTTGTTTCTCTTTTTATTATTCCCCTCCCTAAAGGTTGGTTCGCGCATTCTGGCATCATCATCATATCACAAAAGATCCAGGGGCCCTCCACCTCCTCCTCCCCTAGTCCACTTAAAGGCAAAGGCAAAAGCAAAATGGAAGATTTGGGCAACATCAGACAGGAAAACACAACACCTGTGGAATGAACAGAAGCTCTTGACAATCAAGGTACTCAGGTTCAGAATAATGCTATGTCACAGCTCGAGAAAAGGTTGTTGAAAATCCAAGGGGAGCTTGAGCATGTCCGGAACTTGGCAAATTTATCCTTCTCACTCAGTGTCCCAGATGTCACTCAAAATCCCATACCTCCTCAGAACACCCAAACAAACAGAACCCTCCCACAACTCATCATCATACAACTCCACTGAAAAAACAAATTATCCCACCACAGCACCAGAACAACACTTTCCATGCTCCAATAAATACCTCGCTAATTATCCCTGAACCACAAGACTCCACAAGTGACAACCTCTATGCTCAAACACCAGGTCATCAGAACAACCCCATATACGTGGAGACTCTACCTCACTCCACCCAACACATTTCTTACACACCTGAATCCAGTGAGAAGGATATGCCCATTAAGAATTTGGATGAGGAACTAAAGAAACTGACTAGTCGAGTTCAGGGAGTTGAAGGAAGCAAGGGAGTCGAAGGGTTGAACTACGAAGATCTCTGCATACAGCCCGATGTTGAAATACCAGAGGGTTACAAAACTCCTAAGTTAGAAATGTTTGATGGTACAGGTGATCCAGGGTCCATCTGAGGACCTATTGTGATAAATTGGTTGGAGTAGGAAGAGACGAGAAGATTCACATGAAATTGTTCATGAGGAGCCTCACGGGAGATGATTTATCTTGGTACATCATCCAAAACCCTAAGAAGTGGTCCGAATGGGTAAGTATGGGACCAGACTTCATGGACCGGTTCAGGTTCAATACGGAGAATGCACCAGACGTGTTCTACATCCAGAACCTTAAGAAGAAGCCCACCGAAACTTTTCGCGAGTATGCCGCTCGCTGGAGATCTGAAGCAGCCAAGGTTAGGCCTTCCCTAGAGGAAGAACAAATGAACAAATTCTTTGTCCGGGCACAAGACCCGTAGTATTATGAGAGGCTAATGGTGATTGCAAACCACAAATTCTCTAACATCATCAAGCTGGGTGAGAGAATTGAAGAAGGTATCAAGAGTGGAATGGTCACTAACTTTGAGGCCCTACAGGCCACCAACAAAGCCTTGCAGTCTGGTGGTATATCCAAGAAGAAATATGCAGGAACGATAATGGTTGCACATGGACCCAAATCCTCGTTGGTATATCGAACTTCCCCACTCACCTATCAAGCACCCTCGCCCAATATCAGTCAGCACCTCCACCAACATATCAGCCATTTCCACCGTCTACATATCAGCCTACTTCCCCCAGATACTCCCAACCAGCTCCTGTTTATCATACCTACAACTCTCAGCCATCTCACTTCCAATCACCCCCTGCTCGCCAAAATTTCCCGAGACCTCGACCCAACTTTGATCGTAGACCTCCTAAACAATACACTGCCATTGCTGAACCTATCGACCAGTTGTATGAAAGATTAAAACCTGCTGGTTATGTCACTCGTATCCCTGTTGTAACCCTTGAAAATCCATCTCAATGGGTCAACCCAAATAAAACATGTGCATACCATTCCGGCATGAAGGGGCATACAATTGATGAATGTCGCTCATTGAAGGATAAGATATAGTCTATGATTGATAACAAGGTCATCCAGAAAAAAGAAGTTGCTCCCAATGTTCGCAACAATCCGCTTCCGGACCATAGGGGTGTCAACATGATAGAGATTGAAGAAGATTGGGACCTAGAGAGGTCGATCGGGTTAATCATAGAAGGTGATGACCCAAAGAAGACGACAATCACTCTTAATCCCATCATAGTCCAGATTCAGCCATATGGAGATGTCGAGGTAACTGCGTCTCTCCCATTCAAGTTTGAAATGGCACCACCTGCAAACACACATTTCTCGTTCGAGGTTGAAGTTATGCCGCCTGCTAAGGCACCCATTCCATTTGAAGTGAAATTAGATGCACCAATCACAGTGACAGTGTCAACCACGCCACCTTTCAACGACAAGGTTGTACCTTGGGATTACACAGTTGAAGCAAGAAGGAAAAGTAAAGTCAAGATAGAAGAAGTTGGTGCTGCATAGGGGATGACAAGGACCGACAGGGTCTGTACACCTGAACACTTGGTAGAATCTAACAAGAATGCTTCCAATAGACCACCCGTCATTGAGACAGGCCCAGATGATCTTTGGAGGAAGGTGCAAGCCAAGGAATACTCAGTCATCGATCAATTGAACAAAAATCCAGCCCAGAGAAATGGCCAATATGGTAGGTCAAGTACTGGAGAGTCACAAGATCACTTTCCACGAGGACGAGTTGCCGCCTGAAGGGATAAGTCATAACAAAGAACTACACATCACTGTGCAATGTCATCACTGGGATTCTTATCGACGGTGGATCCAGCCTCAACATCTTTCTGTTGACAACACTCAAGAAATTGGGTAAGGGTTTGCACGAGGTCAAAGAAGGATCTATGAATGTAAAGGCTTTCGACGGTTCTCAGAGGTCTACCATCAGTGAAATCAGTCTTTGTCTACAGATCGACCTACATGGTTCGAAATTGAATTTCAGGTGATAAACATATCGGCATCCTATAATCTGTTGTTGGGACGCCCATGGATACATGCCGCCAGGGATGTAGCACCAACATTGCATCAGGTGGTAAAATTTGAATGGAACCATCAGGAAGTGATCATCCATGGAGACGGAAGTAGTCCTATCTATGGTCACCACACCATCTCGGTGATTGAAGGTAGAATATGGGTAGGTGGAGAAACCTACCACCATATTGAAAGGATAAATACATTAGACAAAGACAAATGGTGGAACAGTAAGATCGAGATCATACTGAACTGGAGTGGATACGAGCCTGGTAGAGGACTCGGTAAGAATCTTCAGGGGATTTCCAAATCAATACAATTGAAGAACGATGGCACCACTTGTGGGATGTGATACAAATACACTTGGCAGGAGTACGAAGATTGGTCGCCACCATGGCGCGGTCCGTACTATCCATTGGAACAGCCTATACCGCATTTGGAGTAGACTTTCCGGCAAGCTGATATCATATGGGGTGAAAAGAAGAAGAATAGAAAGATTTATTCCTGGAAGACGGTGACATAAATATTGTGTTATTGTTGAGGAGGAGGAAGAGGAAGGTCCTACCATCCAAGTTGTGAGTAAGGGACCATTCCTCAAGAATTGGACTGTCAGACCATCCAAGGCCCGACGAGTCCCGGGGTAGCAACGCTGAACAAGCATTGTTTATTTCATTTTGCTAGTGATTTCCTTTTCTGCATTTTCATTTTTGCATTTTCCAATAAAATCTCCAATGTTCCAAAACACTCAAAAAATCACTTTTATGTTTCAATGAATCTGTATTCATTTATTATCATTTTCTCTCATTATTTTATCTTGCAGCATTACTATTTCCCATCTTGATGAACCAATGACTGTGACATGCAATGAGACAGCGCAACAAAAGGACAGTGATTCAGAGGAAGAAGATACCATACCCGATGAAATTATCAAAGAAGTTGAGGATTTTGAAAATAGACATAAATCCAATCTGGACGAAATCGAGATAGTCAACCTCGGAGATTCAGAAACTGTCAAAGAAACTCGCATTAGCATCCATCTATCGCGCATCAGAGAAAGTGGAATACACACAATTCTTGAAAGAATATAAAGAAATATTTTCATGGTCGTACGATGACATGACTGGTCTAAGTACATCCATTGTGGCTCATAAGTTGCCAACTAATCCAATGTGCCCGTCGGTAAAGCAGAAGCTCAGAAAATTCAACCCTGATAAGAGTCTGAAAATCAAAGAGGAAGTTACCAAGCAAATCAAAGCCAAGGTTCTCAGGGTAGTTGAATACCCGACATGGTTATCCAACATCGTTCCAGTACCCAAGAAATATGGAAAGGTCAGAGTTTGTGTCGACTACCGGGATCTCAATCGGGCCAGTCCGAAGGATGATTTTCCACTCCCGAACGTACACATCTTGATTGACAATTGTGCAAAGCATGAACTTCAGTCGTTCGTGGATTGTTTTGCTGGTTACCTCCAGATTTGGATGGACTAGGAAGACGCTGAGAAAACATCTTTCATTATGCTGTAGGGAGTTTACTTTTATAAGATGATGTCGTTTGGCCTAAAGAATGCTGGGGTCACCTATATGAGAGCTATGAACACTATCTTCCATGATATGATACATAAATAAATTGAGGTGTATGTGGATGACGCCATCATCAAGTCCAAGATAGCCACTGACCATACAGCAGATTTGAGAAAACTCTTCGACAGGCTGCGAAAGTACAACTTGAAGTTAAATCCCGCAACGTGTGCGTGCGGAGTTCCCGCTGGGAAATTGCTTGGGTTCATCGTCAGCCGCTGAGGAATAGAACTGGATCCATCAAAGGTCAAATCCATCCAAGAATTGCCACCACCAAAGAACAAGAAAGATGTGATGAGTTTCCTGGGACGCCTTAACTACATAAGTCGATTCATAGCCCAGTCCACAGTTGTATGTGAACCAATCTTCAAGATGCTGAAGAAAGATGTTGCGACCGAATGGACCGAGGATTGTCAAAAGGCTTTCGACATAATCAAGGAATACTTGTCAACATCACCAGTCTTGGTCCCCCCAGAGCCAGGTAAACCCTTGCTACTCTACCTTGCGATATTAGATGGAACTTTTGGCTGCGTTCTGGGACAGCACGACGAGACAGGAAGAAAGGAACAGGCCATTTATTATCTAAGTAAGAAGTTCACTCCACATGAGGCACAGTATTATCTACTGGAACGTACCTGCTGTGCTCTAACCTGGGTAGCCCATAAGCTGAGGAATTACTTTTGTGCCTACACAACGTATCTCATATCAAGGATACATCCCTTGAAATATATCTTTCAGAAGCCCATGCCCATTGGCAAACTAGCCAAATGGAAAATCCTGCTGAGTGAGTTTGACATTGCCTATGTGACTCAAAAAGCGGTCAAGGGGCAAGCACTGGCAGATCATCTTGCCGAGAACCCCGTGGGAGGAGAATACAAACCCCTAAAAACATATTTTCCCGATGAAAAAAGTGTCATTTATAGGGGAAGACATTGCAGAATCCGATGACAGGTGGAGAATGTTCTTCGACGGAGCAGCCAATCTCAAAGGAGTTGGTATTGGAGTTGTCCTGATATCGAAAATAGGTCAACACTACTCGGTATCTGCCAAACTCAGATTTCCCTGCACCAACAATATGGCAGAATATGAGGCATGCATCTTAGGGCTTAATATGGCCATTGACATGAATATACTCATATATGCTAATATACCAAGTACAAGGAGAATGAGCTACCAAGAATTCCAAGATATTGCCATATTTGCACCATGTGCAGTAATTGAGGAAAAGTTTCACAAATACAGAATTTCGGCACGTCCCCAGAATTCAGAACGAGTTTGCCGATGCATTGGCCACTCTATCATCCATGATACAACATCCAGATACGAACTTCATTGATCCTATTCCAGTAAAGATCCATATCCAACCGACATACTGTGCCCACATTGAAGAAGAAGAAGAAGAAGCAGACAGGAGACCATGGTTCCACAACATCAGGGAATATTTGTCAAAGGGAGAGTACCCAGAGCTTGCAAATCACACTCAGAAACGCACGCTCCGGAGATTGTCCAACAATTTCTTTCTTAGCAGAGGAAACCTACACAAAAGGACTCCTGACTTGGGATTATTGAGATGTGCCGATGCAAAGGAAGCATCCAGACTAATTGAAGAGATACATGTTGGGACCTGTGGCCCACACATGAATGGTTTTGTCTTAGCAAAGAAAATACTCAGAGCCGGTTACTTTTGGATGAACATGGAAATGGACTGCATCCAATATGTCCAGAAATTCCATGAATGTCAGCTACATGCACATATGATAAAGGTACCCCCAAATGAGCTCAATGCAACAAGCTCACCTTGGTCGTTCGTCGCTTGGGGAATGGACGATATTGGACCAATCGAGCCCACAGTCTCGAATGGGCACAGGTTCATCCTAGTAGCTATTGATTACTTAACCAAATGGGTCGAAGCGGCATCATACAAAGAAGTGAGTAATAAAGTCATGGCAGATTTTGTTCGTGTCCGTATCATTTGTTGGTTCGGGATTCCGGAGTCAATCATCACCGACAACGGCTCCAATATCAACAGTGATCTGATGAAGGCCATGTGCGAGACTTTCAAAATCAAGCACAAGAATTCCACAGCCTATAGACCACAGATGAATGGAGCATTGGAAACCGCCAATAAGAACATCAAAAAGATATTGAGAAATATGATAGAAAAGTACAAACAGTCCGCACATCAACCGGGGCAAATCCTTATTTACTGGTTTATGGTGCGGAAGTTGTTATCCCTGCCGAAGTGAAGATCCCTTCCTTAAGAATCATACAAGAAGCTGAGCTCAGCGACGCAGAATGGATAAAAGGCCGCTACGAGCAGTTATCCCTCATAGATGGGAAAATGATGAATGTAATATGTCATGGTCAACTTTATCAGAATAGAATGTCCAGAGCCTTCAACAAGAGAGTCAAGCCAAGACAGTTCACGACGGGGTAGCTGGTGTTAAAGAAGATTTTTCCACATCAAGACGAAGCCAAAGGGAAATTTTCCCCAAATGGCAAGGTCCGTATATGGTTCACCAAGTATTGAAAGGAGGAGCTCTCATACTTGCAGAAATGTACGGAGAAGTTTGTCCAAAGCCAATTAATTCAGATGCAGTCAAACGATATTATGTGTAACTTTATATGCTTTTCTTCAAAGATGTAATTGAACTACGCCTGACCTGATTCCCGTTTAAGATGGGATACGTAGGCAGCCCTACAGTCGGTCATAATTCAATAAAAATCTCATTTCCCCCACAATTAGAAACTAGTGCAAGATTTTGAGGAGGACCCGCAAAATTCCGAAGCAAGTTCAGCCAATCGCAGCAAGTACAACGGTCAAAATCATCAACCATCTAACACTGGGGAAGAATTTTAAGGAGGGCCCTCAAAATTCTGTAGCATGAGTGGTTGCAATGTCTCGAACCATGTCACGGTCATCGGAAGAATAAGGAAGAATAAGGTGGTTGCAATTCAGTTGTACTTTCTAGGGTTTCCTAGGAATATCCCCTATAAATAGGAAGAATAAGGAACAAAAGGGGATCTTCACTTTTCTGATAAGAATATATTGTAAAGTGTTACGCCCGGCAATATTACGTCGATATTACATCCCGCAGTATTATATTACGATAATGTTATGCTTCGTAGTATTAAATTACAATGATGTTGCACCCTGTAGTATTATACGTTGAGTTTGTTATAAGGCAATTAACATCAGTCCGAGGAAAAGATTATTTGGAGATTATAAGGATTATGCTATTTCAAACAAGTAATGAGTAAATTCGTGAAGGTGAGAGGGGAAGCAAGTCAAAGAAAATAAATTTTCGTCCAAGTTTGGCATGTTGGGATAAAAATACGGCTCGAACTAAAATACTCGATATTTATGGACTAGTACCATACAAGGTACCACATGATCATAATAGTAAGGTGTGAAAGGTATGTTAAAAGTGAGTAGTATTTTAAGCAAATTGAGATAATTTTTAATTATGCGGGTAGTTGGTTTATTACCGGGTAACGGGACATTAATAAGTGGATAAAGATCAATAATTTCCAGCCAAAAAAAATGTGGTAGTTGGCTACAGTATAAAGAAATGACTAGGATTCACTTCTTATTAGGTGGCATATAGTCACACCTTTACTACATTTTCCAAGACTTTTCATTACCAAAGAGATTTCAATTAGAAAGTGGGGAAAGAAATGATCATTCTGATAACTCTCCAAAAGTCTTTCTCAAATACATTCAATCTGAAGCAACTAATTTCTAATAGTCTTAACACCAAAGAGAGAAAACGTTTAGCAATTTTTCTTAACCAACGATTCCAACAAAATTTAGCAAGGTAAAATTTTGCGGTTCCAAGGGAGTACGGTGTAAATTTTTTTTCAAGAACATCATATGGATATTTTCCTACTCCAGGTATGTTAAGGCTATTCCTTCTTTCTTTTGGCATGGTCCAAATTATACTGAAGAAACGAGCAAATACACAGTTTCTATAAATTACTCTATTCATAGAAATAGTAGGGGTGTCTATATTCTTGATTCCCCATGAGAATTTTTATTATTTTCTGTTCATGGGTCTCAGAATAATACGCAGTTGGAAAAGTTTATCCGGAAGGAATATTGGGATTATTACGTACTTGTCATGCATTTCATACATGTGCATTGACCCATGACCAGATGGCATTATATACGCGTATATATGTAAATATATGTATATGGGATATGGGAAAAGGTTACGGTGTTATATATGCACCACCACCTGATCAGCTGGTATACGATGATGATGTTGCCCACAGTGGCTGGAATATGATTCAAACGGCATTATATACGCGTATATATGTATGTATATTCAAACAGCATTATATACGCGTATATATGTATGTATATATATGTATATGGGTTATGGGAAAGGTTATGGCGTTATATACGCACCACCACCTGATCAGCTGGTATACGATGATGATTTTGCCCACAGTGGCCGATATGATATGATGGGATGCCCTCAGAGGCTGATGATGTTATGAAACATATACCTATGCACGACATGACATTCATACGCATATGCATAATGCTAAAAGTGATTTATTATTTACAAAGTTATCCAGACATACAGGTTGAGTCAATTACTCTATTTTTTTTTCATGTCTCTTATGTATTTATTTGTGTGCCTTACATACTCAGTACATTATTCGTACTGACGTCCCTTTTTCTTGGGGACGTTGCGTTTCATGCCCGCAGGTCCTAATAGACAGGTTGAGAGCCCTCCAAGTAGACTATCAGCTCAGCGGAAGATGTTGGTGCACTCCATTTGCTTTGGAGTTGCTCGTTGGTTAGTATGATTTAGACACGTATTGTTTGGTAAGGCGGGACTCTATCCCGACCTTTATGATATTTATGTACTCTTAGAGGCTTGTAGACATATGTCGTGTATATAAAGGATTGTACGGCCTGGTTGACCTATGTTTTGAGTTTATAAATGATTATGTTGGCCTATTAGGCCCGTATGTCATATGTATATAATGATATAATAAGAAAGATATTTTACATTGGTACTCGGTTGGGTAAGGTACCGGGTGCCCATCGTGACCCATCGGTTTGGGTCGTGACATAAAGGGTTGACTATAAAGAATATACAAAAAGCTTGTCTTGTCTACTGATTCAATTGCTCAATATACATATTTTATTCACAAGATCCAAGGATTTCTTATACATCTTCATTTTCTATTATCTCACGTTATTTTCAGAAAGAGGAATCATCCAAGTCATCTATCATTTGGGTGACAAATTCCTTCTTATTACATTTATTGCCATTATCCACATTTGATGCATATTTTCATTGCTACATTCATTGACAATCATTGAATATGTTTAGTTGGCATTCATTAATATCAGACACAGCCCTACCTCATCAATATATCTAAACTTCAGATCTAGCAGTTATTGCATTTAACTAGGATTCACCCTCTATTTTCTCATTCATCAGTTTGACGAAAAAGGTTTAAAACTTTTTTGGTAAAACAATTTGGCGCCGTATGTGGGGAGATTCTAGTTAAAATTTTAGTTTCTTCTAGATCTAAAAAAACAGCCATCTTTTTCCTGTTTGCACGAGCTAACAATGGCAGGAAAAGGAGATAAAAGACTGAAAGCAGTAATGGGTGTCACTACTAACCTCCTAAACACCATAAATGAGGTTGACAGAAAAGACGAGGAGAATGTGACGCCGAGTGCCTCACCCAGGAGAAGTGACTCACCTCCCCCTCATGGGAGTGTAACTGCTTCACACGAGAGGGGAGCCTCCACATCCACAACTGAGGAAGCGCCGCCAACAGTGAAAAAACTACCGGAGGTGTGGTTGACCAGTACTCTAAACAACATACTCGACAAACCCGCTCAAGGGGTTAGTAGGACCACCGCACGAGCGGACACCACAACAACCATCAATGAGCAGCACGTTCCTCCCCCAACAGGTAACACTCACACTGTTATTGATGCAGGTAAGGACGTGCTCGCAGCCATTTTGAAGAAATTGGAAGAAATAGAGAACGAGAATAAAGCGCTCTGCGACCAAATTATGGAGCACCAAGAAAGGGTTGATAAGATACCGGGCGCCCCGAAACTTCTACCAAAATGGCAAGTCGGTCGGTTCGTTGAACAGTCGTACAGCGAGGAGGCATACAACATGCCATACCTAAAACCTTCAAAATGCCACCATATTTGAAAATATATGACGGCATAACAGACCCCGAAGACCAATCATTCATTACGTCACGGCGGTAAAAGTCAACGACCTCTCGAAAGAGAAGGTACCGTTGGTGATGCTAAAGAAGTTCGGCGAAACCCTAACAGGGGGATCCTTAACATGGTACTCACAATTACCAGCACGTTCGATAACGACATTCGACGAAATGGCTGACAAGTTTTTCACCGCCCATGCCCAAGAAAGCAGAGGCCAAGGTGAATGACATATGTGCCATCAGACAATAACCTGGCGAGGGACTCAAAAACTTCCTCACCCAGTTCAACAGAGTAATAATGAGCTTGACAAACGTATCAAAGGGGATGGCAGTAGCAGCACTCCAAAATAAGTTAAACAGGAATTGTAATGAACCGGTCGGTCGTTTGAGAGTTAGCGCCCCGATCCCCTAATAATTGTTTTTGCCACTTTTATATCTACTTATGGGACTTTTCGGAATGATTAGTTGTGAAATTCGGAGATTTTTTGGACACATAGTCCCTATATATGAGTTTAAGCTTTAGAAATCGGACCATAGTTGGAACTGTGTGAAGACGGATCTGGAATGGAATTCCGTCGACTCTGTTAGCTCCATTGGGTGATTCCATGGTTAGGAGCATGTTCAGAATGTGTTCTCGAGGTCTATAGTGGATTTAGGCTTGAATTGGCGAAAGTTAAAATTTCGGCGATTTCGGCCGATAGGTGAAATTTTGATATCGGGCTCGGAATGGAATTCCGAGGGTGGTTGTAGAGTGTCATTTATGACCTATGTGTAAAATTTGAGGTCATTCGGACTAGTTTTGATGTGTTTCAGCATCGGTTGTACATTTTGGAAATTTCCTAAGTTCTTAGGCTTGAATCCATGCATAAACCTTGATTTTGATGTTATGGGACGTGGTTTGAAGGCTCAAGTAATTTCGAATGAGGTATTAGGACTGGTTAGTAGGTTTGGTTGAGGTCCCGGGGGCCTTAGGGGTGTTTCGGATACTCAACGAGTCATTTTAGCCATGTTTTGATTGCTGATTTTCTGGTGTGAGTGCAACAAGCATTTCTTCATCGCGATCGCGTAGGGAAATTTTAGGCCAGTCTGAAGTTTGTGCATCGCGATCTCATGAATAGGGATGCGATCGCGTATGTTAGGTAGCTTGGTCATTATGTTCGCATGGGCTATGTCGCGTTCGCATAGAAGGAATAGGGCAACAGTGGAAATTGAGTGCTTCTCTACGCGGTTGCGTGAAGGCAACCGCGATCGTGTAGGTCTGGGAAGTAAAGCACCGCATTCGCGTATGGATTTTTGCGATCGTGTAGTGCATTTCTGAGGACGCGTGTGAGGGTGTGCTTCATGATCGCGACTGGATGTCTGCGATCGCAGTGAAGAAATGCGCTGGGCAAAATCTTAAAACCCAAAATTGAGGGTTTGAGCCATAATTCTTTTTTTGATCTTGGGAGCTCAGGAAAGTGCAATTTTTGAAGATATTTTCACCTGGGCAAATTGGGTAAGTAATTCCTACTCGATTTTGACTAATTTCCATGAATCCACACTTAAATCCACCCCTTAATTTCGAAATTTTGGTGGAAAATTTGGATAAAGTTCTTAGGCCAAGTTTTTGGGTTTTGATCGAGATTTTGGTATCGGATTAGTGTAAAATTGGTATGGTTAGACTCGTGGGCGAATGGGTGTTCGAAATTTGTGATTTTTATTCATTTTCGAGACGTGAGATCGAGGAGACTTTTTGGGCAATTTTTCTAACTTCGCGTATTAGCCTTGAACTAATTAGCTAGATCGATTTCTTACAATGGTATTTAAATTTATGCAATTGTTTTGATGTTATTTGTTGTATGGGCTCCGTGTACATGAGGTGACGAGTACGTGCACGGGCTATTGTAGCTAAATTCTATTTTTCCTTCCATGCCATAAATTATTTCACTGTTTAATGTGCTAAATGTGTAGTCTAGATTAAGGAGGAGCATGTCTACCTGTTTTACCTGAATTTCCTATTTGATACTATGTGCACCATGTTTAGTTAGTCCTATCCCTTGTCTTTCTTGTGACTTTTCTCCTGAACTGTTTAAATAAACCTTATACGACATTCATTCGCATTTCATATTTAAATTGGGACTACAGACGTATTCCGGGAGCTTTCCCCCTGTACTGAATATTTAAATTGGGACTACGGATGTATTCCGGGAGCTTTCCCCCTGTACTGCATAATCATTTGGAACAACGGGACGGTGTCCCGGGAGATTCCATGTTGTGATATATATTATGTTGAGCCGAGGATTTTCTTACTGTAAACTTATATTGTTTTTTTCTTAAACTGCTTATTGTAGACATTACCTATGTTTTGTACTGTTTTAAATTGATTTATATAAAGATCCAGTAGAGCCTTAACCTGACCTCGTCACTACTTGACTGGGGTTAGGCTTGGCACTTACTGGGTACCAAATGTGATGTACTTATGCCCTTTCCTGCACATGTTTTTGTGTGCAGATCCATGTACGAGCTATCAGCCTCGTGGTTAGCTGCTGCTGCTGATTCCCGGAGACTGCAAGGTATTTCTACCGCGTCCGCAGAATCCTCCGAGTCTCCTTCCATTCTATCTTGTAGAGATGTTCTTATGTACTTTTTTCCAGTTTTTGTTAGAGCTACAGTAGTGTAGAAGCTTGTGATTATTTGTGATATTCCGGGTTTTGGGAAATTATATTTTGTACATGCCGGGTGGCGATGTTTCATTAGTAGATTTTCTTTGTTCCGTCATTTTATTGTTTTTTATTTAATATCTTTTCGCAATTAGGCTTACCTGGTCGTAGAGACTAGGTTCCGTCACGATGCCTTTCGGAGGGTAAAATCGGGTCGTGACAAGTTGGTATCAGAGCGTCTAGGTTCATAGGAGTCATAAGTCACAAGCCGGTTTATTAGGGTCTCTTGGATCGGTATGGAGACGTCTGTATCTATCTCCAGGAGGCTATGTAACTGTTAAGAACAATCATATTTCTTTGATTTCCTTGTCGTGCAAATTATTGACATCAAAAGTTCTAAAATTTTGTTCTATTCTTTCCCACAGATGGTGAGGACCCGTACTGAGAGGACCGACGACTAGGCACCTGAGCCACCTGCCAGAGCTACTAGAGGCCGGGGTCGGGGTAGAGGACGAACATGCGGTGCAGCCCGAGCACTGACGAGGGCGGCGACAAAGGAGCCTATAGCAGTCCCAGCTGGAGAGCCGGCACACGAGGTCCCTATTGCTGCTCCAGCCTTACAGGAGACTTTAGCTCAGTTCATGAGCATGTTCAGCACTCTAGTTCATGATGGACTACTTCTGATAGCTCCCGCTACATCTCAGGTCGGGGGAGGGGCACAGACTCCCGCAGCCCGCAGCCTGCAGCCCTGAGCAGAGGGGCCAGGTTGATCAGGCCTCGAAATATATTCCTATGCCCCTAGTAGCTCCGGTACAGCATGGGACCAAGGTAGTTGCTTCTGAGGCAGATCATCTCAGACTTGAGAGGTACAAGAAGTACCACCCACCTATTTTCAGCGGACTAGCTTCAGATGACGCTTTGGGTTTTCTTAAAGGGTGTCATATATTCTCCACACTATGGGTATTGTGAAGACCAATGGGTTTTCTTTCACCGCTTTCTAGCTGAGGGGAGCAGCATATCAGTGTTGGCGGGTCTATGAGCTAAGTAGTCCGGACGAGGCAGCCTCACTCACTTGGAATCAGTTTTCCTAGATGTTTCTGCGAGAGTATGTCCCTCAGAGCCTCAGGGATACTTGGCGTGCGGAGTTCGAGCAGTTGCGCCAGGGTTCTATGACTGTGTCGGAGTATGCAGTCCGTTTCAGTGAGTTAGCTCGGCATGCACCAGCCTTGGTTTCCATAGTCAGAGAGCGGGTTCGTCGCTTCATTGAGGGACTTCACCCTAGTATTCGGACCAGTATGGCCAGAGAGTTGGAGATGGATATCACTTATCAGCAGGCAGTGAGTATTGCCAGGAGAGTAGAGGGCATGTTCGCCCAGGACCGAGAGGAGAGAGAGGCCAAGAGGTCTCGAGAGACTAGCCATTTTTCAGGAGCTCGTGCACCAGCAACACGTTATGGTAGGGGCTTTGTGGGTCGCCCTGTTCATTCAGCCCTTCCAGCAGCCAGCAGTATTCCAGCTCCTCCAAGACCTCGGAAGTTCTATTATGCACCGCCAGTATCCAGTGTGCCTCAAGTTCGAGGTGCTATTACTGGCCAACCCAGCAGGCCAACTCTTATTCAGTCTCAGCCGCAGCATCCTCCGAGGGGTTGTTTTGAGTGTGGTGACACTCGTCACGTGATTAGAGATAGCCCAGGGCCAGGAGGGGTGCACCTCCACAGTCTTATCAGCATCCACGTGCTCCGCCGGGCACTCCGACTATTGCACGGTGTTCCATGTGAGATTTTTACGGACCACCGGAGTTTGCAGCACTTGTTCAGGCAGAAGGACCTCAATTTACGCCTGTGGAGATGGCTGGAGTTACTAAAGGACTATATTATACCACCCCGGGGAATGCCAATGTGGTGGCCGACGCCTTGAGTCGTCGGGCGGAGAGTTTGGGGAGTTTGGCATATCTTCCGGCAGTTGAGAGGCCCTTAGCCTTGGATGTTTAGTCCTTAGCCAATCAGTTCGTGAGATTGGATATTTTAGAACCTTTCCGGGTTTTAGCTTGTGTGGTGGATCAGTCTTCCCTTTTATGACCGCATTCAAGAGCGCCAGTATGATGATCCCCACCTTCTGGTTCTTCAGGACAGGGTTCGGCGAGGTGATGCCAGGGATGCGACTATAGAAAATGATGGTGTGATGAGGATGCAGGGTTGGATCTGTGTGCTCAATGTGGATGGGCTTCGGGATTTGATTCTTGAGGAGGACTATAGCTCGCGATATTCCATTCATCCGGGTACCGCGAAGATGTATCAAGATCTGAGACAACACTATTGGTGGAGAAGGATGAAAAAGGATATAGTGGAGTTTGTGGCCAAGTGTCTCAACTTTCAGCAAGTCAAATATGAGCATCAGAGGCCAAACGGGTTACTTCAGCAGATTGAGCTTCCAGAGTGGAAGTGGGAGCGGATCACCATGGACTTTGTGGTTGGACTTCCTCGGACTTTGAAAAAGTTCGATGCTATTTTGGTGATTGTGGACCGGCTGACCAAGTCAGCCCATTTCATTCCAGTGTTGACTACATACTCCTCCGAGAGGTTGGCGGAGATTTATATCAAGGATATTATTCGCCTCCACGGTATTCCAGTATCTATCATTTCAGACAGAGGTACACAGTTCATTTCGCGGTTCTGGAGAGCCGTTCAGCAGGAGCTAGGCACCAGGGTAGAGTTGAGTACAACATTTCACCCTTAGATGGACGGGCAGTCCGAGTGCACGATTCAGATTCTTGAGTATATGCTCCGTGCCTGTGTGATGTATTTTGGAGGGTCATGGGACCGATACTTGTCACTTGCAGAGTTTTCTTATAATAACAGCTACTAGTCCAGCATTCAGATGGCTCCGTATGAGGCCTTATATGGTAGACGGTGTCGGTCCCCAGTGGGATGGTTTGATCCAGGTGAGGCCCGATTGTTGGGTACATATTTGGTCCAAGATGCCCTGGACAAGGTGAAGGTGATTCAGGAGAGGCTTCGCACAGCTCAGCCCAGGAAGAAGAGTTATGCAGACCGGAAGGTTCGTGATTTGGCATTTATGGCTGGTGATCGGGTTTTGCTTCGGGTATCGCCTATGAAGGGCGTCATGGGTTCGGGAAGAAGGGTAAGCTGAGTCCAAGATTTATTGGCCCTTTTGAGGTGTTGCGACGTGTTGGGGAGGTTGCTTATGAGCTAGACCTGTCTCCCAACCTAGCAGTAGTTCATATGGTATTCCATGTCTCTATGCTCTAGAAGTATCACGGGGGCCCGACCCATGTTTTGGATTTCAATTCAGTCCAGTTGGACAAGGATCTATCATATGTTGAGGAGCCAGTAGCTATATTGGATAGACATGTCAGAAAGCTCAGATTAAAGAATATTTCATCAGTCAAGGTTCAGTGGAGGGGTCAGCTGGTCGAGGAGGCGAATTGGGAGACCGAGCAGGAGATGCGCAGTCAGTACCCTCATCTTTTCACAGCTTCAGGTATGTCTCTATACTTGTTCGAGGACGAAAGATTTTCTTAAGAGGGGGAGAATGTAATGACCCGGTCGGTCATTTGAGAGTTAGCACCCCCGATACCTTAATAATTGTTTTCCCCACTTTTATATCTGCTTGTGGGGCTTGTCGGAATGATTAGTTAAGAAATTCGGAGATTTTTTGGACACATAGTCCTATATATAAGTTTAAACTTTAGAAATCAGACCGTAGTTGGAACTGTGTGAAGACGGATCCGGAATGGAATTCCGTCGACTCTGTTAGCTCCCTTGGGTGATTTCAGGGTTAGGAGCATGTTCGGAATGTGTTCTCGAGGTATGTAGTAAATTTAGGCTTGAATTGGCGAAAGTTAGAATGTCGGCGATTTCGGCCGATGGGTGAAATTTTGACATCGGGCTCGGAATGGAATTCCGAGAGTGGTTGTATGTATGTAGTGTCATTTATGACATGTGAGCAAAATTTGAGGTCATTCAGACTAGTTTTGACGTGTTTCGGAATCGGTTGTAGATTTTGAAAATTTCCTAAGTTTTTAGGCTTGAATCCATGCATAAACCTTGATTTTGATGTTATGGGACGTGGTTTGAAGGCTCGACTAATTTCAAATAAGGTATTAGGATTGGTTGGTAGGTTTGGTTGAGGTCCCGGGGGCCTTAGGGGTGTTTCGGATGCTCAACGGGTCATTTTAGCCTTGTTTTGATTGCTGGTTTTCTAGTGTGAGTGCAGCAAGCGTTTCTTCATCGCGATCGCGTAGGGAAATTTTAGGCCAGTCTGAAGTTTGTGCATTGCGATCGCATGAATAGGGACGCGATCGTGTAGGTTAGGCAGCTTGGTCACTGTGTTCGCATGGGCTATGTCGCGTTCGCATAGAAGGAATAGGGCAGCAGTGGAAATTGAGTGTTTCTCTATGCGGTCGCGTGAAGGAAACCGCGATCGTGTAGGTATGGGAAGTAAAGCACCGCGTTCGCGTATGGATTTTCGCGATCGCGTAGTGCATTTCTGAGGACGCGTGTGAGGGTGTGCTTCATGATCGCGACTGGATGTCCGCGATCGCAGTGAAGAAATGTGATGGGCAGAATCTTAAAACCCAAAATCGAGGGTTTGATCCATAATTCATATTTTGATCTTGGGAGCTCGGGAAAGTACAATTTTTGAAGATATTTTCACCTGGGCAAATTGGGTAAGTAATTCCTACTCGGTTTTGACTAATTTCCATGAATCCACACTTAAATCCACTCTTTAATTTCGAAATTTTGGTGAAAATTTTGGATAAAGTTCTTAGGCCAAGTTTTTGGGTTTTGATCGAGATTTTGGTATCGGATTAGTGTAAAATTGGTATGGTTAGACTCGTGGGCGAATGGGTGTTCGGAATTTGTGATTTTTATTCATTTCTGAGACGTGGGCTCGAGGGGATTTTTTGGGCAATTTTCCTAATTCGAAGACAGTATCATCTTCAATAAGTCAGATACCCATGGTTTGACCTTTCCTCACTTCGACGCTCTTTTCATTACTTTATGTATTTCAGATACCGATGTAAAAAGAATAATGGTAGATGACGGGAGCGGCGCGTGTATTATCCACCCTCGAGTTCTCACACAAATGAGACTCGATGACAAGATAGTACCACGTTGCATAACACTAATAGGTTTTAACAATGCAGTTGAACGAACCTCAGGAGAGATAACATTGCCCTTTCTGGCCAGGGTCTTCACCCTTGAAACAACATTCCACGTCATGAACCAGGACACAACCTACAACGCCATCATAGGGAGACCCTGGATACACTCCATGAGGGTCATCCATCCAGCTTATATCAGGTCATCAAGTTTCATACCCCGTGGGGAATATTTAGCATTTGCGGGTGAACAGCGCACAACCCAAGAATGCTACTGCATCACCCAAGATTGCACATACACTCAACAATTAAAAGGAGAGCTCAGGAGCATAGCAATTACCGAAGTCGGGGCCTGAACTCGATGAACAAAAAGACGTCATCAAAGACCCCGACGTCGTGGAAGCCACAAGGTCAACGGTAGAAGACCTCGATCATGTCCAACTAGATAGTAGCGACCACAACAAAAAGGGTTACATCAGCCACAAACTCCCAGAACCAGGTAAATTTCATAATTTTTTTATTAACAACGTCGATCTGTTTGCTTTCTCCCATGCAGATATGCCAGGTATCCCGAAAGACATTTCTACACACAAGCTGAACGTCGATCCACTCTACCCGCTGGTATGGCAAATCAGAATAAAGTTTAACACCGCAATCAACGAGGTCGTCCGCGAAGAGGTGGAAAAATTGCTCGCCAACGGTTCCATCCGAGAGTCAAAGTACCCCCAATGGGTCGCCAACGTGGTCATGGTGAAATAGAAAAATGGGGAATGGCGCATGTGCATGGATTTCACGGACCAAAACAAGCCTGCCCGAAAGACTCCTATTTGTTGCCTCATATCGATCAACTCATCAACGCAACAACAGGGCACGAGTTATTAAGTTTCTTAGACGCCTACTCAGGCTACAACCAAATCCTCACGGAGGAGGTGGACCAGGAAAAGACCATTTTCATCACGCATGAAGCTGAATCCAGAAAAGTGTGCCTTCAGCGTGACCTCTGGGAAGTTCCTCGGCTTTGGTGTCGTTGAGAGGCATTGAGGTCAATCCCGACCAAATCAAAGCCATAGAGGGAATACCTGAAATTTTTTACCAGTAAGAAACAGGTACAGAAGATGACCCGTCGTATAGCCACCATGTCAAGTTTTATCTCACGATCCTCTAATAGATGCCACAAATTCTTCAACGTACTCAAAAAGGACAATGAACTCCAATGGAATTTCGAGTGCATCGAGGCCCTAAAGTAACTAAAGGAATACTTGTCCTCGCCCCCGCTACTCGCCAAGGCATCTCGACGAGCATCTCTTAATATACCTGACCGTATCAGACGTCGTAGTAAGCGCAGTCTTGGTTCGTGAAAACAAAGATACGGAATCTCCAATTTATTACATTAGAAAAACCCGGGTCAATGCCGAAATGAGGTACCCCCACCTTGAAAATCTAGCCCTGGCATTGGTCGTAGCTTCACGATAGTTGAGACCCTATTTTCAATGCCATCCCATCTCGGTGGTCACGACCTTCCCCCTGAGAAGCATCCTACACAAACCCGATTTGTCGGGGAGATTGACTAAGTGGGCCATCGAATTAAGAGAGCACAATATAACATATCAGCCACGAACAACGATAAAGTAGCAAGTACTCACCGACTTCGTCGCTGATTTCAGTGCCAAAATAATGCATGAGGTCGATCAGGAAGCCTCTCGTACCTCTCCCAAGTTACCCGACCTATGGGTCCTGTACACCGATGGCGCCTCCAACGCGTCAGGATCTGGACTAGGACTCGTACTCGAGGTCTCAACAGGTGAAGTCATCCGCCGGCCCATATGGTGTCTCGATATGACTAACAATGAGGCTGAGTACGAGGCCGTAATTGCAAGACTAAGACTAGCTCTCAAGTATGGAGCATGATGAGTCATCCTCCGATGTGATTAACAACTCGTCGTCAACCAAGTCGCATGGGATTTTCAAATCAAGGAACAGAGGCTACAAAAGTATCAGGCAAAAATTCATAAGCTACTGCCCGAGTTCGACGAATGTCAACTCGACCAGATACCTCGAGCGCAAAACATCGAGGCAGATGGTCTCGCCAAATTAGCAGCAGCCACCAAAAACATAAGCGGAAAGGAAAACGCGGTCACCCTCCTCCACTCGTCAATAGACCAATTGAGGTACACACTATAAACTTAACTTGGGACTGGCGTAACCGTATTATGTCATATTTGCAGGAGGAAGTGCTCCCATCATACAAAAAAGAAGCCAAGAAGCTTCGAATGCAGGCGGTCAGATACAGCATCATCAACCATGACTTGTACAAAAGAACGTTTGGCGGCCCCTTGGCAAAATGCCTAGGGCCAAACCAAACCAGGCGCATCCTTGATGAAGTACACGAAGGCCACTGTGGAGCCCATACCGCAACCGAGCACTCGTTAGATGCCTCATACGAGCAGGCTATTACTAGCCCACCATGAAAAAAGAAGCCGCCGACTTCGTTAGAAAGTGATATCAGTGCTAGAAATATGCTCCAATGATCCACCAAGAGGGCGATCACCTCCACTCAGTCACATCGCCATGGTCGTTCATCAAATGGGGAATGAACATCGTTGGACGACTTCCAGCGGGATGAGGTAATGTACGATTCCTTTTGGTTTTAACTGACTACTTTTCTAAATGGGTAAAAGCAGGTGCATTAGCCCAAATATGCGAACAGGAAGTTATCACATTCATATGGAGGAACATTATATGCCGCTTCCGCATCCCCAAAGAAATCAGTTGTGACAACGGACCCTAGTTCATCGGGAAAAAGGCCGTCGAATTCTTTGAGAAATGGCACATCAAGCGAATACTCTCCACGCCATACCATCCTGCAGGCAATGGTCAAGAAGAATCCTCCAACAAAACAATACTGAACATCATGAAGAAGAAGCTCGAAGACGCCAAGGGACTGTGGCCGGAACTACTACCAGAAGTGCTATGGGCATACCGCACTATGCCAAAAACAAGCATAGGAGAAACGCCATATTCACTAGTCTATGGGACCGATGCAATGATACCAGTCGAAGTCATAGAACCAAGTTTGAGATACTCTAATGAGAGCGGACCAAGCAATGACGAGAGCAGACAACAAGACCTCGACGAAGCAGATGAGTGAAGAGACATGGCCTACATAAGAATAATAGCTCAAAAATAACAAGCAGAATGGTACTACAACAAAAAGGAAAAATTAAGGCCACTCAAGGTCTGAGACTAAGTACTCAAAGCCAAAACACAAGCGAGCAAAGACCCAAGGGAAGGTAAACTCGGAACCAATTAGTACAGGCCATACAAAATCTCGGTGTAAGTAAACAAAGAGTCATTCCAACTAGAAACAATGGGGGGAAAGCTACTACCAAATAATTGGAATGTCTCCCACCTCAAATACTTCAGCTTCTGAAGATGGATGTCCTCCAAGTCGTACTATTTTTCCCTCACCCGATTTTTGTCCCAATTGGGTTTTATCGGGGAGTTTTTTTACGAAGAGGATGTCTCGAAGTTTAGGTATTGAATTCACACTTCCGTCTATCGACTACTTCTCCAGGACCGAGCGATGAAGGGACTAGATAGACTGGGAATTCTCAAATGTATGTATGGGGAAAACAAAAACATGTAATATTCTCTAATGAATGAATAAACAAAGTAGTACGCGACACTCTTGCATAACTCAACCAAATTTGCATATCACGCCAACGCAGAGAATGCATATTCGGCCTCGCTCGAATTAACTCATATTCGACATCGCTCGAATTATTTTACACTCGAATCTACATTCGACCTCACTCGAATTATTTAACATTCGACCTCGCTCGAATTAATCTACATTCGACCTCGCTCGAATCAATCTTCGTTCGACCTCGCTCGAACTAATCTCCATTCGATCTCGCGCGAATTAAATCATATTCGACATTGCTCGAATCTACATTCGATATCACTCAAATTATTTTACATTCGACATCGCTCGAATCTACATTCGACCTTGCTTGAATTATTTAACCTCCGACCTCGCTCGAGTCAATCTAAATTCAACCTTGTACAAGTTAACTTATATTCGACCTCGCTCGAATTAACTTATATTCGACCTCGCTCGAATTAACTTATGTTCGACCTCAAATCAATATATATTCGATTTCACCCAAGTCAACCTTATGAGCAGTCGGCCGAAAGTCAGGGACTTTCTTACAAGAGAAGACACCAACGAGAAAGGAAAAAGGAAGAAAGAAGAACCGATATTACACAGCAAAAAGACAATTGTTCCATTTCAATTGTTCTACTCCAATACATTTTACAAAGGGTTTGAGAGATGCCCCCACAAAAAATAGCAAAACACAAAAAAAATCAAGTTCAAAGGCTTCACGCCACATCATCCCCCCCGTCACCATCATCGGCATACTCATTATCATACTAAGGGTAGGAGGCAAGGCCATCCAAGGCATCTTCATCATCATCCCTACCGGGCGTACCAGGGTCGTAACAGCATGCGTCACGAGCCGCGCGTGTCTTGACACGAACATCCTCAAACTCCATCTCAGAAAATTTACCAGTCGCCTTCAGAGACCTATATATGTCAAGTTGGGCCTCAGTGTGAACCCACATCTCATACAACTCCCGTGACACACTAGGTTCGGCATAAGTACGAGAAGTAGATGGCTGAGCCTGCTGTTGTTCCTTCTCAGTCCTTAGGCGATGACCTGCTCATTTAGCCCAGACAGCTCTGCCTCCAAACCTTCAATCCATTCTTCTAACCTTGCCACCTTAAGCACCGAATTCTCCGCTTCACTAGCTCGCTCAGACCTACAAACACGTAGGGTACCATCTAGAGCTGCAGCTTCCGCCACGGCGGCCATTCTAGTTTTCTCAACTAGGCTCAGCTCTTCGACCCTAGCGCTTAACTCTGTCCTCAAGTTGACAAACCTAGCTTCACTTTGCTCAAGATCGACCTTTAAGGACTCCACCTGCGCCTGGAGGTCTGCATTCTCAGTCATCACCCCCTTACTCACCTCGAGTTCATCCTCCTTAGACCTCAGTGTCCCCTCCAACACACTGCATCGGCCGATGGCCCTCATAATCTCCTCATCTTTCTCCTTCAACTCCTTTTCCTTCTTCTTGATCTCGTTACGAAAATCCTAAAACTGTCCGTCCTCGCCAACGATATTTACCAGTGTTCGATGCTTGGAGCGATACTCTCTATACTTGGATTTCATCCTCTTGAAGAGAGCCATCCTCTGCTCTTCTCGCCGGTCACGCTTAATCTCCAAGATGAGAGTCTAACACACAAAAGAAGGCAAGTCAGTAAGAGTAAAAAGCACATATGAAGTGGAAAAACTTAGCGGGAGAGAAGTGAAACTTACTCGCAAGGCCATGCCCGATATACCTAGAGACAAGTCTGTATCTCTCAGCATCTGTCATGTCCTATTCTCGACTTCCGCATACAAATAAGTAAAGGAAGGCGCCGCCTGTTTCGAGTCGACCAAGAGGATATAGTTCAAAGGTATGACTATGTGCCGATTAAGACCCTTCGTCCTTATCTCCACGCGAGTAAACCTCTCCTCGAAAGCCCGTACCTCCTCAGGGTCGATGTCGGAGCCAGACTCATCGTCTAACACGAGAACGACTCTATCTCTCCCGCCCGTTGATGATGAGCCAACCTCGACAGCCCATATAGGCTCCCCTATACCACGGACCCCCTCAACCTCGTATGGCCTCTCCTCCATGACGGTACCCGATGCAAGATCAGCCTCGATATTTAATAAAGGCGCCGACTCCGCTTCCAGGGCGATAAGCCCTACCGACTCAGCATCAACAACGGTGGCCTTCCTAGTCTCCACCCTTCGTTTCTTACTCGGTGACGCTTCCTCCTTGCCATGAAACGACTCGTCAATGAGGTGAAATATGGGCTGGGAGGAGATCTCATCCGGCGTAGCGACAACTCGAGGAGCGGAATCCCCCAATAACGGATCTTGAGTCTGATCCCCTCGTACAGACTCGACAAGTACGAATTGCATCCCGGCCGAGGCGACTGCCTGACGAAATGCAGGCATTAGATCCTTCAGCTTCTTGGAAGCTCGTCGGCCTATCACAAAAAGAAAATCACATTAAAGGACGGCGGTGAACGATGACAAGTTATAAAGTAAAAATAAGACTTACTGGACGAGGGCTTGGGCCCGAACCTTCTGTGAAAGGATGCCCAATCGCGTATTCATACGGTATGAGGTAAAATGCGAGTTCTCCAATCTTCAATGTCGAAAACCAGGGAAGGTGGACGCCTTTCAGTTGAAAGCAGAAAGCCATGAGTGAGTCGAGAACAAAAAAAAGAAGAGAAAAAAAGGGATGATAAGCAACATATGGCAAGTGATAAAAGACCCTTACGATTGAAGTTTCATTGCTCGGGGAACCCTGTTGGATCCGACACTAAGTGCTTGGTTCTGATGAAGAAGTATTTACTCCAGAACTGACGGTTCGCCCTATCATCCATCCCGGCCACCAATCCTTTCGTCCCACGATGCCAGAGATGAATCAACGTGCCTCTATAGAAATTTGGTGAGAAGAGGTGCAACAGATGACAGATAGAGACTTCGCAGCCGGCCACCACCGCAAACTTTGCCAGCATCAGAAAAACCTTATATAAGTATGTGGAGAGTTGCATCGTAAAAATGGTAGAACTCCTCCTCTAGTGGGGGTAGAGGAAGAGAATAACCCACCAAGAACGTGTAGACGTAGGAAGCGCAATACCCAGGCCGGTGGAATTGTATTATGTCGTTCCCTGCCGGGACAATATCAACATAAGAGGGGATACGAAATTTAGATTGAAGGGCGGATATTTGACTTGGCCATGTCTCGGAGAGTACCTGAGCAGGAGCAAGGGCAGGTTCTTTAGGAAATTCATTTCTGACCGAAGGGTTCCGAGGAACCATATCTTCCACAATGGGAAATCTCTCCTCTTCCTCAACCATGGGTTCATCGCCGCCGGAAGGTATGGCTACCGATAATGGGGTTGCATCGTAGACCGTGTCAGAAGTATTAGGAGAATTTCTAATTTTGTTAACGGAATATGTACAGTAGAACTGGAGAAAGAAAATATCGGCGGGAGAATAAATTGGAAGCTGAAACTAAGGGAGCAGAAGAACGCCAACCACGGCCCTTGAGGAGACCATCACCAGTTCAACCTCGGCCGATTTGGCTCAGCCAACATGACTGAATTTCTTTTGACCGATTGCACATTGAATCCGCTCATCGAGAACATCCAAGAGGACAACCTCAACAAGCGGAAGGACTAACTGTATTGGTCAAAATTAGGCTGCGCGTATGACGGCAAATGGACGAGATGTGGTCGAGGTTGAAGCCAACCACGGCTCAGTGGCGAGGAGTTGCCTAAAGAAGGACCAACGTCGAGGTCGTATAGAGAACAGATAACATCAACGGTTAGAATAAGTTTTAGAATAGTGAGAAGGAATATTGATTGAATATTTCTTCAGTTGTACTTTCTAGGATTTTCTAGGAATATCCCTATAAATAGGAAGAGATAAGGAACAAAAAGGGATCTTCGTCACTTTTCTAATAAGAACATATTGTAAAGGGTTGACTATAAAGAATATACAAAAGGCTTGTCTTGTCTACTGATTCCATTGCTCAATATACATCTTTTATTTACAAGATCCAATGATTCCTTGTCCATCTTCATTTTCTATTATCTCACATTGTTGTCAGAAAGAAGAATCGTCCAAGTCATCTATCATTTGAGTGAAAAATTCCTTCTTATTACATTTATTGTCATTATCTATATTTATTGCATATTTTCATTGCTACATTCATTGACAATCATTGAGCATTTTTAGATTGCATTCATTAATATCGGACACGGCCCTACCTCATCAATATATCTAAACTTCAGATCTAGCAGTTATTACATTTAACTAGTTTTCTCATTAATGAGTTTGACGAAAAAGGTTTAAACTTTTTTTGGTAAAACAACATTCACCTTGAATATAATTCTATTTATAACAGTAACAACTTTTTCCACAAATTTTTTAACACTGGCTATTTCTCAAAACCGATCCGAGAAGAGGCTATCCCGTACAATTTACACCAAAACCTGGGCCTGGATCAACAACAGCCCATCCAGTTACCCGAATACGGTTCATGTTCTATCCCGCTACAACTGTAAAACCCAAAACTTTCTTCTGCATCACATAAACCCTCTCTTCTGTATCCCCATACTTCATATTTTCCAGTAGTTGAAAAACTGTTTCCTTTGAAACTGATATTCCAAATGATTCTTCCGATAAATCCAGCAAATAAATTATCCTTTAAACGCTGCATTAAAGATGGAGATTTGGTAATTGTATACGAAAGACATGATACAATGAAAGCAGTAAAAGTCACTGAGGATGGGGTTCTACAGAATCGTTTTGGTGCATTTAAGCATTCAGAATGGATAGGAAGACCATTTGGGTCCAAAGTTTTAAGTAACAAAGGAAGTTTTGTTTACTTGTTAGCTCCAACTGCAGAGTTGTGGACATTGGTTTTAAGTCACAGAACTCAGATTCTTTATATAGCTGATATTAGTTTTGTTGTTATGTATTTGGAGATTGTTCCTGGTTGTTTGGTTCTTGAATCTGGTACTGGTAGTGGATCTTTGACTACTTCTCTTGCTAGGGCTGTGGCCCCCACTGGTCATGTTTATACCTTTGATTTCCATGAACAGAGAGCTGCTTCAGCTAGGTAAGGTTCTTAATACCATGTTTATATATGTATAGTACTATGTTTGGAACTTAATTTGTGGTTTTACTGTCATTAAGTGTCATTTGATCTAGACAGTGGCGGAGCCAGGAATTTATATGAAGGAATTTAAAAAATAGATTACTAGAATGTCACAGCTAGGGTTTGCATATGTGGCCAAAAGCATAAATCATGTACCCCTTTGCCACTACACTAGAATCTCTTCTTATGTCAAGGGGATTCAACAATTTATATATGATAAAAAAAAATCATTTTGTTCTATTTGAACAGTATCCCTTGCTTGAATCTAGCTCCAGCCCTGGTTCTAAGGTGATTTGTGCCAAGCTTTGGCTGATTTTAAGTGTATCTAGGATCCTTTACAGTCACTCTAGTGCAACATGTTAATTTTAGAAGACGTTTAAGATAAATGCTGAATACAATTTAGTCATAGGGGCACTGTTCAAGAGGTTATAGAAGTGTGAATCCTTTTTTTTTTTAACTAGGGCTCTTTTTACTAAGGAGAGGAAATCTTCTGGTTGCAGTTTCTTTTTGCTCGATTAAGATGTAGTAGGGTTTCAGGAGTGTAATAAGGCAACAAACATCTTCCCCTGCAGCCTTGGTGATGTGAAAGTGTAGAACTACTACCATCTAGCAATGTGCACTAGTGAGGAAAGGTTTCAAGAGTTAACAGAGAAAAATTATCCAACACTTGCAACTTCATTCAAACAAATTTACAAAAACTCAGTTCTGTTTGTTTAACTCTAATAATATCATGTGGGAAGGCAAGAAAACTCAATCTATGTTGAACGGAGTGGACAAGTTGAGAGCCATCAATATAGATCAACCCTTCTTTGCAATACCATACAATCTCCATTAACTCCTCAAGCTTCACAATTCTGTGCATCAGACTATTGTAAGCTCCTGGAGCATTGGGTCAACTGGTGCAATGCTTTCAGCAGGTGTTGAGGACTCTTAAGTCCACTTGATCTGCAACACCAGAGAAGAAAAAGACCAGCCCTCCTCTCTTCCGTTATTCTGTCTAGAGAAAGCATTATTAATCGCCAATCTCAAAGCAGCATGACAGGCAGTATGCCTCATAGGATACAAAAATAAAACTCTTACCTGTGAGGATGGGAACTGTAGCTGGACAGGATGGGCAATTAAAACATTGTTAGTGCATAAGGCGACAGTTGTATTAAGTTAAGGTGACTGACATCCTTGAGATTTCAGTAGGTAAATAATTTTCAAGGATTTCATCTAATATCTGAAAGTGAATTTGCTTTCTGTGAGCATGAAATGATAATTTTTTGTTGGGAGTTGCCCTTTTATGCACTTAACTCCAAACAGGATTTAACAATACTTCAGCTGAAGCAAGTCAGTATAAAACAGCTAGTTAAACAGTAACATTGACAGCTTACTTTCCCAAGTAAAACTGAAACATGACCACGATTATGTTGAAGCAGACTGTTTCCTGATTTTTGAAACCACAACATTATATCTTTTTAATTTCCATGCCTCTTTGGTATGCTGAAACATACAAGTTTTTATGCATCAGCTTTGCAGGGAACTCACATGATAACTGAGTGTGTGAAGTTGCTTTGTTAGTTCAAAAGATGATCCATAGACATAGTTTTTGAAGATCAGTAACTAGTTAACTTCAGCCTTTAGTTTCTTCCTAAAAGTTCCACTACTGTAGTTCAAAGAACTAATTTCTCACCGGTAGTAAGCTTTCTTAGCTAGTGATAACGAACCTTTATGTAATTGAACAGGATCTTTTCAAAACTTCAAATGCACAGTTGGAAGGTAACAGAAATTTAACTTTTTGTTCTTCTAAAAGCACAAAGCATAATCAGTATGGGAGGACTAAGTAATTGAAAGTGACATAACAATTCTAGACAGTTCCACACGATCATGCCCGCATACAAAAAATTAATAAAAATATAGTCAAGTCACATGACCTTAGACCTCAATTTATGGGGCTTTGCTTTGCTACTACAGCCAAGTTTCACTGGCAATAGTAAGAGTATGTAAAGACAACCTTTAGGAGCCAAGATGACCAGAAAACCAACCATTTTCATAGCACACTAGACTGTATAAGAACCATACAACTGAATTTACTTGGATGTGTTTTTATTCTACAGTATTTTAGCACATTAAAATAATCATGAGCAATCATGCAAAGTCATTCGTATATTTATGAGAAAGCTTACAGAGTATGTAACAAAGTCTCACTTGCTCAAAGTCTTTCATAGTTGCCGCAAAACGATATCCCCTGATCCTCGTCGCGTCTGGTTGCACAATGTTCTGTGAGGGGAAGTTAATAGTTCCATTGCAAATTCTTTTTGTGATGAAAGCATCTATGACAGTTAATGGTTCGTTTGGACTTCAAGGGGTAAGCATGTGATGTAGTCGGTGACCCCAAAGGAAGGACGTGAAAGTAGCTAGCAGTATTTACGTGATAGCTGAGCCATAGAAAGGAAATTTATCAAGAAAGAAAATTTATGCTAGTCGGTGTTCAAGGCAAGTATTGCAGGGGAAAATGTCAACCACATACTACTTCAGTCATCTTATCGACTAGGGTCAACAATCTAGAATTTGTTTAGAGTGGAAATAGTGATGCCTTTTACTGGCAAGCGCAATTGGGGAAAAAGAGTTAAAAGCATTTGATGGGACCAATATTTTAAGTACTATCTCTCTTTTGATAAACGAGAAATCGTTGGGGGCTAGCTGGTTCACGGCTCGAAACTCGAGGATAATAGGTCTGCTAATCTACCCTTCTCCACTTCTATTGAGCAAGTACGTAGGACTGTATTCTCTCTCTTCTTCTTCTTCTTCTTTTTTTTTTTTGATGAAATAAGTTGTCTCTATCTCTCTTTTACAAATCTTTGGAGCACATACGACATTCTCACTAGCGTAGATGACTGGATGCACTAGTAGATAGAACGCCATATTACATGTATGGCTTTCCATTTTTTAAAATACTTTTTTTATGGCTTTCTATTTGAAACATATTGTCTATTATGTCGTAACCGAGATGCTATCGATGAAATTTTCTTACAAGAAAAGAAAGGAACTTACGGCTTACTATTAACAAGATTTAAATTTGTTTTCTTCTATTTCATTACTTGTTGTTTTCACTGTCACACAATGGACCTCCCAAAGAAAGGTAATTTTATAGTGGACTTAGATCTGTCCAAGATTTGCAATACTGTCTTTCTTTTTCCAAAATTCCCCAGCGCTGCATTTCCGTTTAAAAGAGGGAGAAAGAGAGGATCCTTTTATAATTTTGTACTAATTTTGTTTCATTTTATTTTAGTTTAACTTGGTGTTTAAAATTTCCACTTGTAGGGAGGACTTTGAAAGGACAGGGTTGAGTAATCTGGTCACAGTAGGAGTAAAAGATATACAGGGTGAAGGGTTCCCTGATGAGTTTTGTGAGCGGGCAGATTCAGTATTTCTCGACCTTCCTCAACCTTGGCTTGCCATTCCTTCTGCTGGAAAAATGTTGAAACCAGATGGGGTATTGTGTTCCTTCTCTCCATGCATTGAGCAAGTACAACGCTCTTGTGAAGCACTCAAATCACGTTTTACTGGTAAGTTATTTTTCCTGGAGATGAGATCTCATTCAGTCAAAAATGCTGCTACATAGAAACTACAGACTCTCATGTGGCAAGTGTTTTTGCTTGTGTGTAGATGTAAGAACGTTTGAAGTGCTTCTACGCACCTATGATGTTAGACAAAGGATAGTAGAGAGCTGCCCAGTAAATGAAGGAGGTTCTAATGAGCGGCCTCCACGAAAGAGGAGGCAGGGTTCTGCTGAAGGAAACAATGGGATTGAATGCACTTCTTCTCCTACTGTGATGATTAGGCCTTCTGGTGAAGCAAGAGGTCACACTGGCTATTTGACATTTGCTAGACTCAAGTGTTATGTGTAATATGCCTCATCAAAGATCCAATTTTTGTGGTGGAGCACATTTTTCGTGCTTATGCTGTGCTTCTTTCTTGATGATTCGACAAGTAGAATTGTTGTAGTTAACAGTTATTAAGGAGCAGATTAACCAAAAGAGATTACCAGACAATTTTGGCTCGGGATTTGACAAAACGAAAGAAAATATGCTTCTACTCGAATGGTCTTGTTTCCCGATAGTATTAAATCTTTTTTATATTGTGTTATTGTAGAGGAATCATGATTTTGTGCTTTTGCATTGTTTTTCTAATCCCATTTTGCAGTTCCTAGGCATATCTAACTTTGTGCTTTTCTGCTACATGCATTGTTTCTTCTTGTTTTTGTTTTTACTTGATTGTAACTCTTGCTTCCCTTGGCGTTAGGAAGTAAAGCTTCACCTAGCAAAGTATCAGCCTGGGGAATGTCTGGTTATTTTCCTAGAATTGCTAGTTTAAGTTGGAGTCAATTGTCAAACGAGGTCAAAAATGTCAAATGAACTAGGATAAGCTATAATCTTGTCTGAAAGTATGATATAACTGTTGAAAAGGGCAAAAACAACAACATACTCAGTATTATCCCGTACCGTAGGGTCTGAGAAAGGTAGTGTGTACGCAAACCTTACCTCTACCTTGTGTGAGGGTAGAGACTATTTTCAATAGACCCTCGACAAACTGTTAAAAGCGATTATAACAATATCTGGATGAAAATCGCCGAGCAAAAGAGTGTAGAAAAACTTTGTGCAAAGGGATAATAACAGTCACAGCATGTCAGGTCACATTAGATTGTGACCACGATGCTCTGATCACAACCCTTCCACTCTTCAAAAATACCATACTTGTAGTTCGAGTCCAGAATCAAAATGATATTTTTTTACGCAAACGATCGAAATGTGTGAAAAGAAAAGTTAGTGACCCAAATACATATAGGGCTCTTCTATACGTTAACGGTCGTTTTGCCCGTTAAGATATAGCGCCCTTTGCACAGAAAGGGCGACAGAAGCAACCTTTCTTAGCGCGTTTTTCAAGCGCTTAGCTTCTGCTAGTGGCGGGGCGGCAAGGCAATGTTGTTCAGTTGGAAGCCTAAGCCAAGAAGGTACGAACGAAGTGACGGGCCCCTTTAGAAGATAGGGGGCGGCTTTCTTGTGGTAGTAATTGCGAACATCTCTCCTCTTCTCTTAGCGTGCACAGTTTGCTTACATGCCGCCTTAGGCACATCTCTCTTTCTTAGTTTCACGTTGGACTAATGATAATGAATGAAAGTCAGTCTTTTAATAAACATATATAAGCAGTTGTTTAGCGTATAAGCAATTCTTTAGTGGTCGCACCGAAAGTACGGTGGAGGTTGGTTAAAGATGATGTTACGCGGCGTTCAGAACCAGTCTTGAAATGAATGAATGAATTAGAAAGAAGTAAGGAAATGAGACGACTCTTTCTTGAACTATATCATAAACAGATCTTCCCCTCCACATCGATCACGAGTTTTTCTCTATTCCTCTTGTAAAAAGGGCGTTATGTCTGAATTTGACAAGACGGGCAGATATAGCGCCGTTTATCCCATTTAGGTCCGATTCGGATCCCTCCGTTGTTTCCTTTTNCCCCCCCCCAACGTCCAAAAAAGCTCGAGTGGACCCTATCCGTCCCACAAAAAGTAAAGATTCTCGGTCCCACATTCTAGCTAAGGCGTTCTCTCGTTGTGGATTGCTCGTTTCAGATCCAAATCACCAAATCTTCAATTTTTCAAAAACCTTAAATCGAGGTATTCCGACTTAGTTTTTGTTGAAACTCGTATAAAAATGCATATTAGTTGTTTTTAATGTGTTCTATGTTGTTTTATGATTTAACTATGTTGTTATTTTTATCCGGATTATGATATTAATGTGGTAAAAAAATTAGTAAAAATAAATGTTAATAAGTTACTTTTTACTGTGGTATATGTATTTTCTTGAATGTTTTGTGATTAAATTTTATCTGATTTAGATTATTTATTTGCTTAAAGACTAGTAAAATAGATAAATTGTTACTTTAGTTCCTTCTAGTGGTATCTTGTGGCCTAATGTAGTGCCTTTTTAGCGTAGTAAAATGTATTGGCCTTTAGCGTAGTATCCTTGTAGTTATTGAAATTAATCATTTAAGTATCTATTATACCCAAAA